>VZQC01012132.1:99882-124079 GCA_009823505.1 Rhizomys pruinosus
ACCATAATAATTTCACAATTAGAATATTATCCACCCACTTTTCTGTGATGCAAACACAACCAAACACTTGATAGAAAATACTATTCTCCAGTCCAACATCACAACAACTAACCCCAGTACACTCATTATAGGGGACTTCAATACCCCACTCTATGTCCTTTGGGTATGTCAACAGGACAAAGAATCAGACAGTAAACAATTGAACTAAATGATAGGAACAACCAAATTGGACCTATAGACCTCTAGACCGAATATATTTCCCCACAAACCCTAAACCATATTAAATACAGCTTTCTGAACTCAACACCTGCCATGGACAGTTGCCCCGAAAATCGAACCACATACGGGACAATCAAGAGAGAACAACCTCCCACAACATAACAAAAGATGTGAAAAATAGTTTCATAATGCTTCTAAAGTCAGATGCCTAGCACAAGGTGCAACAAAAAAGTTCAACAGTCGAACAACCAAGATAAGCCCTGGCTGCCAACAAGAACAAGGGAGACTACGACAACACAACAAACTCGTGAATAATGAATGGTACAGGAAGAGATGATAAGAACTGTCCGGGACTGAGTGAAATGAAATACGCACAAAACACAACGAAACCTAGGGGATACACTTTAAAACATGCCGTAAGAGGGGAAGGTTTATATAGCCTGGGTGCCTACAATTAGAAAAACAGAAAGAGCCAAGTGAACAAGCTAATGCTGCAGCTAGCAGCTAAAAACACTTGAGAGACAACAACAAATGAACCCTAAATGCAACAGACAGGAAGAAATAACAAAAATCATAGCAGAAATCAATGAAATAGAAACAAAGAAAACAATACAAAAAAATCAATGAATCCAAAAGTTGGTTCTTTGAGAGAATAAACAAGATAGACAGACCTCTAGCCCAGTTAACCAAAAGAAAGAAGGAACAACTCCAAATCAATAGAATCTGTGATGAAAGGGGAAATATCACAACAGACAACAAAAAGATCCAGACAATCATACAGGAATACTTCAAAAACCTATACTCTACTAAGTTTGAAAACCTAAGGAGAAATGGATGAATATCTGAAATCCTGGGAATCAACAAAGCTCAACCAAGAAGAGATTGACAACTTAAACAGACCCATAATATATGAAGAAATTGAAGATGTAATAAGAAACCCCACAACTAAAAAAAGCCCAGGGTCAGACGGTTTCACAGCAGAACTCTATAAAACATTTCAAATAGACTTACAACCATTATTACTCAAATTGTTTAGGAGGAAACAAATAGAGGGAATTCTCCCAAATTCCTTCTATGAAGCCAGCATCACTCTAATACCAAAACCAGGCAAAGATACAACCAAAAAGGAGAACTATGGACCCATCTCATTAACAAACACAGATGCAAAAATTCTCAACAAAATACTTGCAAACCGCATACAGATCCACATCAAGAAGATCATTCATCATGACCAAGTTGGATTCCTACCAGAGATGCAGGAATGGTTGAACATATGGAAATAAATAAATTTCATAAAACATATAAATGGACTGAGAGAAAAAAGAAACCACACAATCATCTCAATTGATGCAGAAAAAGTCTTTGACAAAATCCAGCATCGCTTAATGCTTAAAGTCTTAGAGGAAATTGGATTGGAAGGATCATTCTTCAACGTAATCAAAGTCATATACAGGAAACCCAGGGCCAATATCATCCTAAATGGATAAACGACAGAAGTATTCCCTTTAAAGGTAGGAACTTGGCAAGGCCACCCCCTGTCAACTCTCCTCTTCAATATAGTGCTTGAAACACTTGCTAGGGCAATAAGGCAAGAAAAGGAAATTAAAGGAGTACTAATTCGAAAAGAGGAAGTCAAGCTATCCCTTTTTTGCTGATGATATGATTGTTTACTTAAGGGATGCTAAAACTCCACCAGAAAACTCCTAGAAACCATTAAGAGCTTCAGTAAATTGGCAGGATACAAAATTAACCTAGAAAATCAGTAGCCTTTCTTTACACCAACAACAAGCAACTGAAGAAGGAATACAAGGAGAACTTCCCACTCACAATAGCCTCAAAAACAATAAAATACCTAGGAACAAACCTAACCAAGGACACCAAAGATCTCTACAAAAAAAAATTTAAACCCCTGAAGAAGGAAATTGAAGAAGACATCAGAAGATGGAAAAACCTCCCATGCTTATGGCTTGGGAAAATTAATATAGTAAAAATGTCCATTCTACACAAATTAATATACAGATTTAACGCAATCCAAACTAAAATCCCCTAAAGCTTCTTCACAGGCTTGGAAAAAAAGTCCTTAATTTCATTTGGAAAAGCAAAAGACCCCAAATAGCCAAAGCAACCCTGATTGAAAAGAGCAATACAGGGGGGAACTCTATACCAGACTTCAAACTATACTACAGGGCTTTAGTCATCAAAACAGCTTGGTACTGCCACAAAATCAGACCTGTTGACCAATGGAATAAAACTGAAGATCTAAACTTGAGCACGTACAATTTTAGCCATCTTATATTTGACAAGGGGGCCAAGAAGACACAATGGAGGAAAGACAGCATTTTTAGCAAGTGGTGTTGGCAAAACTGGATAACCACTTGTAGAAGAATGAAATTAAACCCCTACCTCTCTCCCTGTACAAAAGTCAACTCCAGGTGGATCAAAGACCTCTATGTGAAACCCAAAACTCTGAAGGCAATAGAAGAAAAAGTTGGCAGCAGACTACAGGACATAGGCATAGGAAAAGACTTCCTAAATCAGACATCAGCTGCACAAGAATTAAGGTCAACAATTGACAAATGGGACCTCACTAAACTCAAAAGCTTCTGTACATCAAAAGAAATAAAGAAGTAAAGAGAAAACCCACAGAATGGGAGGAACCCTTCATTGCAGATACATCTGACAAAGCATTGATTTCCAGAATATATAAACTACTCAAAAAAGAAAGAAGAAAGAAAACAAATGACCTACTCAAAAGATGGAGCAAAGCGCTGAACAGAGACTTCACAAGTGAGGAATTATAGATGGCTGAGAAACATCTTACAAAGTTCAACATCACTAATAATTAAGGAAATGCAAATTAAAACCACTTTAAGATATTTTTTAATTGTTTTTAATTTTATTTATTTATTTTTTAATTTTATCCATCTTTGTATGTGTATGAATGTATTATCTGCATGCAGGCTTGTGCACCCGTGTTGTGCAATGCCATGGAGGTCAGAAGAGGGTCTCGGACTCCCCTGGAACTGGAGTTCTCCTGGAACTGGAGTTCTCCTGGAATTGGAGTTACAGACGGTTCTCAGCTGCCATGTGTGTGCTGGGGATCGAACCCGGGTCCTCTGCAAGAGTAGTCAGTGCTCTTAACTGCTAGGCTATCTCTCCATCCCAATTTTATTTATTTTTGTATGTGTATGAATGTACTGTCTGCATGTAGGTTTGTGCACCCGTGTCGTGCAATGCCACGGAGGTCAAAAGAGGGTCTTGGATTCCCCTGGAACTGGAGTTCTCCTGGAATTGGAGTTTCAAATGGTTCTCGGCCGCCATGTGGGTGCTGGGTATCGAACCCGGGTCCTCTGTAAGAGCGGTTGGCGCTCTTAACTGCTAGGCCATCTCACCAGCCCCCACTTTAAGATATTATCTCACTCCAATAAGACTGACTAGGATCAAGAAAACAAATGATACCAAGTGCTTCAGAGGTTGTGGGGAAAAGGGAATACTCATCCACTGCTGGTAGGAATGTAAACTTGTACAGCCACTATGGAAAGCAGTGTGGAGAACCTTTGGAAGACTTGGAATGAACTTGCCACCTGACCCAGCCATACCACTCCTGGATATGTACCCACAAGACTCATGTTTCTGCAGAGATACAAGCACAGCCATGTTTATTGCAGCTCTCTTCACAATAGCAAGGAGCTGGAACCAACCCAAGTGCCCCTCAACTGATAAGTGGATAGGGAAAATGTGGTACATCTACACAATGGAGTTCTATGCAGAGGTAAAGAAAGATGACATCCTGAACTTTGTAGGTAAATGGATGGAGCTAGAAGGTATCATGCTGAGTGAAGTAACACAGTCCCATAAAAACAAATGATGAATGGTATCCCTCATCTGTGGATGCTAGCACCAATTACCTAATTGTATGGCAAACTGAGCAACGTTAATGTTATATTCCTCATGATCTGAAAACAACTGTGCTCTTATATTGTGAATCCCTTAATAGATTCTAGAATTAAGCTACCATTTATTTTCAGACTTAAGAATTTTTGGTATATGGGTGGAGGATATGTAGGCATAAAATCAAAAGAATGAGAAGAAAAACCAAACAACAGAACCCTCAATATTTATTTCTTTTTTTTTTTTATTGATGCTTTGTGTATTTCATACAACATTTTCCAATTCAGTTCAGGCATATATCCCCTTCCCTTCCCCCCACCCCACCCCTACCCATCCCAGATCATGCATTCTGCCATAAGTTTTCTGCATCTTTCTCTGCTTTTTTGTTTTGTTTTTTCATTTTTTTTAACAATAAGTGATAATTTGTGAGTACAAGCATCCTTCATGTAAAACCAATTTGCAAGCAGTTGTGCCCAAACCCACACAGCTCATGGGTCCCACCATCCAGCAGGGGGGGCTTGTATGTTCAATCAAGTTGATCAAATGAGTGTCCAGTCTATATTGTTGTAGTTTCACCATTAACCCCAATCGAAGCCCTTACATAGTACCACGCCCCCTCTTCCGCAGATTGTTCCCTAGGCTTAGAAAAGGGGCACAGGTGGATGAGAAGATATTTATTTCTATCTAGTACAATATTCTTCACCTTCCATAAAAGAGGCTAGTATCAAAAAAAAAGAGGCTAGTACCTATACATGATAAAGATGGGACATAATTTTTTAATCTTTTTTTTTTTTGTCTTTCTGAGACAGGGTCTCCTTGTAGCCCCAGCTGGCCTGGAACTCGCTATGGAGACCAGGCTGGCCTCAATCTCACAGAAATAGGCTGAGACCTTAAAAAGTATGTGACACTACACCAAGATTTTTCTTTTCTTAAAAAAGTTTTTATATCTTAATAAAAACCTATCTAATGAGAACATGATAAAAATTTAAGATGCTTTTTTTGTTGTTGTTCAACCAAAAACTAGAGGAAAAAGACACTTTCTACGCCAATGTTAAATTATAATGATCATAATACAAGAAAAGTGGGGTGTCTTTGAATTTGCTGGAGGCTTTCTCTTGACCTCATGTGAGCTTGGGTGCTGGACACTCACATTCACACGAAATTTCCGCTGAGTCAGTGACCTCTGGGTTCTTGTCTCGTGAATCTAAAGAATTAAATTCACAGACCACAGACAGAAATTTAATATAGATTCGTAAGAGGGCACTTAAGAGAAAGAAAGAAGCAGAGCTCCTATAGGGTAGGGGCAGTTCCCTAGAAATGGAGTACAATGACTTGGACTTAGCGAAGGTTTACTGAATGGAAGCACGGTGGGTGAACTTAGTCCAGTTGGTACATCCATGAGGTTTCTAGGTGACTCAGTTTTAATAATGTCCTCACATAGTTTCCAGGTAGGGGCAGTCATTTAGGAGAAGAAAGACAAGGAGAAAGCAGCCCCTCCCTTATGGAATCCCTGTTCCCTGGCCAGGGCAGAACCAAAGAGTTTTATTTGCTATTTTTAGCATCTCTGGCCTCCAGCCAGGACAGAACCCCCCTGAGAGGACCAAGGACATTTCTAGTTTTTAGCCCAGGAAGAGCTCTTCACTTTCGGGGTCTCCTTCCTAAAACTGCACAGCCTATTTCTATCTCCTTTTTTTCAGCAACCAATTTCAAGACTCAGGCTGAAAGTGGAAGATTTTCTTCTTGAGATTATAAAAGACCTTCATTTTAACAAAGGTTTATGTGAGGCTGTTGTGAGGCCTGGGGTCCATGACTTTTCAAATTGGTAAAATCTGGACAACTGGGACCCAGCTCCCACTGTCAGTGATGCTGGTGGTTCCCTAGGGACAGTCTAGACTGTGCTGGGAATGATTCAACTGCATGGCTGAAAAGGGATGATGTAACATCAGAGGTCCATTACAATAGGACCTCGTGTGACCTCTCAAACAGTAAAATCAAGACCACTCCAAGCCTGCTGGGACCAGCACGGCAAACCAAAATGACTGCTAACTATCCTTTATTTAATTATAATGGCATCTCCAGGTCATTAAGCTTGCAAAATTGGCTATTCCCATCATGCATCTGGTGGCGTGATACATGCAGAAAACCCCAGATAGAAAAGGGGAATAAAGCATATTCTGGGAATTCCTAGCCTGTTCTCTTAGTTCATAAATAATGCTCCCTTCATTAAGCTTGAGCATAAAATATACTGTCCCACCCTGGCATTGCGATTCACTCCGAAACGCCTACATTCAGACCTTTAGTGCATATTTTGGCTCTGCTGTGAAACTTCCTCCCAATTGTTTTTGTGTCATACCTCTGAATACTTCCTCTGCGACACAAACCTGAAGCTGGAGTACAGGGCTCTCCTCTCTTCTCCTCTGTGGTCCCCTCTCCTCCCTTCCCCTCCATTCTAATTCCTTCCCCTCCCCTCCCCCAGGGTATCTTCCAGCCTTCACCACCAGCAACTGGGAACACAACTTTGCACATAGTAAACTCTCCCCCAGTCTTGGACTCAGTTACTAGTATAATTGCTCAGTGCTGTCCATCAGAGTGGAGTGGAAAAGGGATTCACCTTTGACCAAGTGACTGGAGTTACTTTTTGCATAGGCAGAAGGCATGTGTTGTATTTTCGTTTCTGATGCTGTGGTAAAATACCCTGAAAAAAAGCAATTTAGGGGAGATTTGGGAGCTCTGAATTCCAGTTTACAATCCATCACAGGAGGAAGTCAAGACGGTAGGAACTTAAAGCAGCTAGCTACATCACCTCCACAGCCTAGCACAATGAATATATCCACAGGCGCTTGCTGCTCACTCAGCCTCTCCACTCCTACTCAGTTAAGCACCCTTGCCTCCACTCCTACTCAGTTCAGCACCCTTGCCTCGGAAATGGTGCCAGGTGCCTGTAAACCTGTGAACTTCAACTCTTTCTCCCTTTGGAAAGGTTTTTTTGAGTTATTTTCCTTCCTTCCTTCCTTTCTTCCTTCCTTCCTTCCTTCCTTCCTTCCTTCCTTTCTTTCTTTCTTTCTTTGTTTCTTTTTGTTGGTCTTTTTAAGGCAGGGTCTCCCTTTAGTACCAGCTGGCCTAGACCTCACCATGTAGACCAGGCTGGCCTCGAACTCACAGAGATCCACCTGCTTCTGCCTCTGGAGTGCTGGGGTTAAAGGCATGCACCACCGCACCCAGCTAAAATGTGTAGCCCAGGCTGGCCTCGAACTCCAGATCCTCCTGCCTCTCCCTCTTTCAGCAAATCATACAGGTTGAGTTTCTTATTTGGACCTAAGTCATTAGGGAAGTGACACTTCCTCCATGCCCAGATTTTCTCCCTGACAGTCCTGAAACTGTCTTCCCACTCCAGGAAGGCCTGGCTGCTGAGCTTCAGGCGGGACCTATTCACAGCGTTTCTGTTCTTGTGGCTCTGGTGGAGTCTGAGGTGGACTTCTGGCTTTGGATGAACTGAGAATTGAGTAGGTGCCCTTCCTCAGAGGTTTATGAAGAGTCTTTGCTTTTGAAATCCAAGGTATGCTTTTCCTCCCCAGGGAAAGATGGCAGAAGCAGTGGGGAGGGAGCAGATGGAGGGGTAGCCTGGAAGTTGCTTTTCTGTGGTGTCATTTCTTCCAGGGCTGCAGAATTTTGTTTCTTGCAAGGGACAGGGCCTCTGTCTGCGTGATCTTTTGGAGAAGCAGCTGACATGTGACTCCCCACCTTCCTAACTTCACAACTTTCCTCCACTTCCTTCCCTCTCTCCCTTCCTCTCTTTCCCTCTCTGTTATTTTTTTAAAGCTAGATATAATCTCACTGTATAGCCCAGGGTGGCCTCAAAAGCATGATCTTTCTGCCTCTACCTCTTGAGGACCAGGATTACAGGGTCTGTGACTGCCTTCTTTAAGCCCTGGAATACCACGAATCTTCTTAGGAGGCTTCCTTTTTGGAAGGGATGTGTACTTTGGAGTTCTGAGACAACTCCTCCTGGTGAGCTTCCTTCCAATGGGTTAACCTTTTACTTTATAGCTGTTTTACTTTGACTTTTTTGACTACTACTTCAGTGGTGAAGATGGGACAATGTCATTAAGATATAGTTTGTATAAATAACATACAGTCCTCCTATTTCAAGAATGCAAACCAATGATTTTTAGTATATTCTCTATACAGCCATGGCCACCAGTATGCAACATTGTCACTGATTCCAAAAGAAGCTTTTTGGCACTCATTCTCCATTCTATTCAACTTGCAGTACCCCTTAGCCCCTCTAATCTATTTTCTGTCCCTATAATTGCCTATTCTGATCATGATTTATAACTGGAGTCATACTCTGTTTGGTCTTCTGTTATAATTTCTTTCAATTAACATGGTTTCAAGGTTTATCCATGTTATAGTGTGCTTCTTCCTTCTTAGGGTTGAGTAATATTCCATTCCACATTTTTGTTAGTTGTTCATCAGGTGATGGACATTTGGATTACTTCTGATTTTTTGGTGGCTATTATAACTGTCTTTTAAAGGTTTATTTTAATTTTGATTAGGTTCACTGTGTTGCATGCCCCCATAGCTGCAGCTACAGGTGCTTGTGAGTTGCCTAACCTGGGTGCTGAGAATGGAACCACAGTCATCTGGAGGAGCAGAAAGTACTCTTCTTAACTGATGAGCCATCTCTTCAGCCCCTGGTATGATTATTGATGTATAAGTTATTTATGTGGAGAGATGTTTTCATTTCTCTTGAGTTGTAGTAAGGTGGCAGTTCCATGGTGGAACAGGCCATGGAGAAAGTAAATGCATGGGAGCACCCCAGAAACAGCCCAGGGACACATGGCAGAGTGTAATTCCAAGTGCAATGCCACTTTATTCAAATGCAACATGTCATTATATAGGCAGTGTAACAACACCTCCCAGTGGCCAATCCCAAACCTTTGTATTATCATGTTCTCCCAACTCGTGGGCGTAAACAGAAAGGTCCTGTGACCCTTACTTGTGCTTCTGGAACATGCTAGCTGGTATGTTAGCTCACACACACACACACACACACACACACACACACACACACACACCTAAGCTCAGATCAGATATGTCCACATTGAGTAATACCTAGAGTTGGAATTTCTAGGGCATAAGGTAACTGATAGTTTGAGGAGCTGCCAAACTGTTACCCATAGCATCTGGCTCATTTTACTGCCAGCAGTGTACAAAGGTTCCAATTTCTGCATATCTGTTTGAATTTGTTTTAAATGAGACTCCTAGGACTGCCAACTGAAGATCCAGAATATTAAAATGGAAAGAATTAGAACTTGATACAGCAAATATATCAAGTGCTTCAGGCTGCAGAGAGTGGTACAAGCCTGTTGAATGAAAAGGAGCCAGTAAAAACATTTAATGTAAAATAAAATATTTTCAGTGTTATCAGTATCATCAACCGAAGTCTCCTTATCATCTGTTCTTTAGTGCTTCGGAAAAGTAAGACCAACTGTGTCTTCATCCTGGACAGTACACATATAGAGACTTGACTTAAGGACAAAATAAATAATGGTGAATAATTACATTTTAAGGAGAAAATAGAGAACAGTTTATGATATTACTTCCCTTTGGTGTGTTGCCCAGCTAAATTTCTCCCCTCCCCTTCCTGATTCCTTTCCTGCAGTCTCCATTTCAGTTCCTCTGATGACTCTGATGGCTCCAATTCTTTGAGTTCTTGTCCTGAACATTTGATACCTTGTGATGTAGACTACTGCCTGCTGTGGTTATTTACCTTTTGCTGCACATGTGTTTTGGTTCTCTTCATCACTGAGTGCTGTCAGCATGTTAAAGTTGTATTAAACTTTCCAATTTGCCTTGCATGAGGGGGATTATGATTTTGAAAATATCTCAGATAGATTCTTAGTTTATCTTTGCTAAATGATAATTACATTTTTCATTTATTCACTTTTTATGTATGGAGGGTGTTGAAGGTACCACAACATATGTGGAGGTCAAAGGACAACTTGTGGAAGTCAGTTCTTTCCTTCCACCATGTGGGTCCTGGGGACCAAACTCAGGTTGTCACCTTTGGTAGCAAGTGCCTTTACCCTATCTTTGTTGACTGACTTAATTCTGGAGCATGGTATACAAATCAGTTATGTCACAAGATGACAGGCACAAATTTTTCTTTTTGATCTCTGGATCCTGAAAATAAAAACCTCCAAATTTACTTTTTTGTTTTTGTTTTTTTTAAGAATAAAAACAATTACAGAAATGTAATGCACACCAGTAGTTAGAAATAAAAAATGACCATAAATTGACATAATATCAAGTGTTTGACTAATCTGGTGATTATTTCACTTTCAAGTGCACATGCAGGGGGACACACATACATACACACACACACACACACACACACACACACACACACACACACACATGTGCAGGTACACTGTCCATACAACTCCAACACCACTTAACCTGTCAATATTTGCCTATGAGAATACAAAACTTTATCAACAACAAACAAAGGATTTGGTGCTTTCGAAAAAGTCTAAAAATCTATTCCCAGGACTAAGAAGATAATGATCTCTCAAATCCAGTGAGAGATTTTATTTGCAGTTTTCTTATGTTGCAGAGCTTATGAAATAAAATACTAATGCAACACAGCCCACTTTGGTTTTATATAGCACCTTCCATGAAAGCAGCTTCAGGGAGCTTACAGGCATTAATCACCTTCATCAAAATAGTCACTGAATTAACATGGTAGTCTGCCATACAAATGTTAAAAGTAATAAAACAACCACATTTTTGGTAACAAATCTGAACATATCCAATTTCCAATTTCCTTGACTTATACAAAATTATTCAGCCTCTTGTTAGTTTCAAGCTCCAGAAGATAAGGTAAAGTATGTAAATAGAAAAGAATAATTCAGAGCTCTGCTGAATTTGTCTTCCCCTTGTATAACCAAGAGTTTTAATTCTGGAGAAGGAAAGACCTATGATGCATTTCAGACATTACCAATCCTATGTATATTTCCCATTTTATCAAAACCCCACTAAATCTTAATAGGGTTTAAGCTCTAGTAGGAAGTTTTGCTGATGCAAACAGATGGATATTTCAAAGACTGAATACCGGTTTCATGGACTAACCACTTGTTCCTTGATCCTGATATCATAGAACTTGGGCCCATTGGAGATGGAGGACAAAACTGAATAAAATATCTGAGGATGCTGATTGTTGTACCAGCAACAATAAAATAGGAAAAATAGCAGTCTACACCACTAGGTCACCCTTCAACATCTTTTTGTTTATGGTCTGTTTGTTGAGGACACTCCTGACCTGTTATGATGTTGAACTAGATAGTAAGTCTAGGCTTTAACTCTGAAATTGTTTTATAATCACACAGTCATAAAATGCTAGGCTCTTATAAATACCAAGGAAAATGTTAAGATGAATGTCTTAGTTTAGGCTTCTGTAAGAAAGTACCATTGACTGGTTGACTTAAATAACCGGAATTTATTTCTCACAGGCTAGGAGTGCCACCATGGTTTGGTTATACAAATGGCCCTCTTCTGGTAACATCCTGCTGACATCTTACTGTATCCTTATAGAGCAAGAAGAATATTAATTATATTGATGAAGGCTCCACTCTCATGATTTCATCAACTCCCTAAAGCCCCACCTCCAAATATCATCACTTTTGGAGTTAAGATTTCAATATGAAATTTGGAGGGACACACACTTTTGGTCCATTACAATGGTGATAAGGTAAACAACATACCTTCAGTTATATTTTTCTCAATGAAATTTATTTATTTATTTATTTATTTATTTATTTATTTATTTATTTATTATGTCTCTTTGAGACAGGCCTGGAACTCCCAATATAGACCAAGCTGGCTTCCATCTCCCAGAGAAGAAAGCTGGCTCTGTCTTCCAAGTGCTGGGATTAAAGGCATGTGCCACCACTCCCAGCTCTTCAGTGAATTTTTTTTAGTCTTTTTGAGACAGGGTCTCCCTGTAGCTCTGGCTGTCCTGGAACTCGCTATGTAGACCAGGTTGGTCTTGAACTCACAAAGATCCACATGTCTCTGCCTCCCAAGTGCTAGGATTAAAGACGTGCACCACCACACCCAGCTCAATGAATTTTTTAAAATATTTTATTGGTGTTTTGTGCATTGCATATATCATTTCTCATTCCAATCTAGACTCATTTTCTTTTTCATGCTCCCTGCCCCACCCAAGTTCATGCATTCTGCCATATATATCTTGTATCTTTTCCTGAGAGTTTTTAAAGTTTTCCAAAGCAGAAGATTATTGTTTTTTGGGAGCACTTTGGTTGGTTCTTTGTCCCACTTCTTTTGTTGTTCCCTCAAATTTGTATTGCTTCAACATATGCATATATCTATATATATCTATATATATATCTATATCTATATATATAGATATATATCTGTCACTCCTTATACCTACCATTATGTCATCTGAAATTAAACTGTATGTTATTTCCAAATCACATTTCGGGATTCGCATTTTTCCCTTTTAGTTTTATAATACTCTAAAATATGCATACATACCCTGCACCCTTATACCAAAATTACAAAATCTGAAAATAAGTGATAGGTTAGTTCTAGAGCCCATTAAGGGATTCACATTATAAGAACACAGTTGCTTTCAGATAAAGAGAAATATAACATTAACGTTGTTCAGTTTGCCTTACAATTAGGTATTTGGTGCTAACATCCACAGATGAGGGATACCATTTGTCATTTGTTTTTCTGGGACTGTGTTACTTCGCATAACATCTTCTAGTTCCATCCATTTACCAGCAAAGTTCATGATGTTGTCTTTCTTTACCACTGCATAGAATTCCATTGTGTAGATGTACCACATTTTCTTTATTCGTCGGTTGAGGGGCACTTGGGTTGGTTCCAGCTCTTTGCTATTGTGAAGAGAACTGCAATAAACATGGTTGTGCACGTAGCTCTACAATAAGATGAGTCTTGTGGGTATATACCCAGGAGTGGTATGACTGGGTCAGGTGGTAGACTCATTTTGAATCTTTTAAGGATTCTCCACACTGTCAATGAATTATTTTAAAGAAACATTTATTCCAGCTGATATGTGATTTTGGGCCTTATTTTTTGGTAGTCTACCCACACACACTCCACATATCTAGTTTTTATTTTCATGGTTTTGAGTTAGCTACAGTCAACCATGTTCTGAAAATATAAAGAAGAAAATTCCAGAAATAAAAACTCATAAGTTTTCATTTGTGTGTTATTCTGAATAGTGTGATATGAAACCTTACAACATCCTCTTTCATCTTGTTTTGTATATAGGTCTCCTCTCTGTTCAGTGTATACATACTGTGTACACTACCCACCATCAGTGGGTTAAGTAGCCATCTTGACTACCATATCAGTTGTAGTATTGCAGTGTTTGGATTCTCCTCATGCTTGCTGTATTTAATAATGACTTCTTAGTGATGTTGTGAATTCGGACGTACCAAACAGAAGCTACAAAGTCCTTCCTTTCAGTGAAAGTTCTAGACTTACTAAGGAAAAAACAAAATTAGATGCTGAGGCTGCTAAGGATATGAATGAATGTTCTAGCCTTGAAATTGCAGAGGTAAAAGAAATCTGTGATTTTTATTCACACCTCAGACAGAAATTATGGCCACTGTGCACAGAAGTGCTTACTTAACATGTAAAAGACATTAAATTATAGACCTTAGTACCATCCACAGTTTAAGATAGGTGCCTACTATAGATCTTTTAATGTATTTCCTGTCAAGAAGGAAGTATTATATCTTATGACAAAATAATTATTTTAATGGAGAATGATAGAAAGTTCCTACCATTTGAGATGGTGCTAATAAAAAAAGAACAGGAATTTGTTGGCTTTAAAGTATTTTGTTAAAGCACATTAAAAGAATACAAATATAGTCTAATCAACACAATATCTTTTTATCACAAAACAATAGACATTAACAAGCCAGATGTGGTGGCCCACGCCTTTAATCTCAGCACTCCTCAGGAGGCAGAGGCAAGTGGATCTCTGTGAGTTCAAGGCCAGCCTGATCTACATGGTGAGTTCCAGGCCAGCTGGGGCTACAGGAGGAAACCTGTCTCGAAAAGACAAAACCAAAACCAAAACCAAAACAAACATAAAACCAACAGACATTAACGTTTGCTTTGGCAGCTTTATTTTCTCAAAATATAAGAAAACTTTCTGAGCCAGGCATGGTGGCACACCCCTTTAATCCCAGCACTTGGGAGGCAGAGGCAGGCAGATCTCTGTGAGTTCAAGGCCATCCTAGTCTACAGAGTGAGCTCCAGAGCAGCTGGGATTAAAAGAGACCCTATCTCAAAAATACGGAAAAAAAAAGCTTGCTTTAGCTAACTCTTCATCTTTTTCCCTTAGCCTCTTCTATGGCCAAATAAAATCAACACCCTAAGCTGGTGTGCCTCACATACATATGTAGTGGAAACTACTGAAAATTTTGCTGTTGTGTACTTATTCCTAAATTCTCAAAAGTTAAATTTAGTTGCACCTTTTCCAACAAGTAGTATTGTAATAAACACATGTATATATTTACCTGGGCACCAGGTGTATTTGGACATGTGGACTTTGGATTGTTGGGTGGACAGATAACTAACTTTTCTATGTATAGTTAATCTGCTTTCCACATTATACACCTGAAGCTCATTCCTAGCTCTAAAACTTCACAATCACTTAATGTTATCAGACATTCATATACTAAAACAATTTGCCCTTCTATTATATCTGTTGTGTATAGAATACTGCATGGTAAACTGGTATTTACATTTAAATTATATTTTTCTGATATAAGAGGAGTTGATCTTTGAGCTTATTTTGTGTTTCCCATTTAGATTTCTTCTGTGAATTGCCTAGTCTAACCTTTTAACAATTGTTTTATTATCATTTTATAATTGTTGAGATTACTAATATTTTTTTAGTTATATGTATTATAAAAATATTCTCCCAGCCTGCTTCTTGACTGTTTTCTTCAGCATCATTTGTTTTTTTAAAATGTTTTATTATTGTGTGTGGGTTTATGTGGGTATATGTGTATGTGTGTGTGTGTGTGTGTGTGTGTGATTTATGTGTGTGAGTGTGGGCACTTGTGTATATCAATGTACATGTGCAGGTCAGGGGACAACCTTGGGAAATCAGTTCTCTCTACCATGAAATCTGAGGATTTGAACTCAAGTAATCAGTTTGTACAACAAGTAACTTTACCTTGTCAGCTATCTTGGTGTCCCTCATAATCTTTTTTTCTCCTTTTTCTTTTTAAAAACAGTTTTAAAATCATGTGTATGTATGTGTATGTGTGGTCATGTACGTGAGGGTGCATGTGAATGTGCACGTGTGTGTACTTGCATGTAGAAGATAGAGGACAGCCTTAGATGGTGTCCTCAGGAATGCTGCCCACCTCCTTTGAGGCAGAGCTCTTATTGGCCTGGAGATTACCAATTAAGCTAGACTGGCTGGCCAGTATAGCTCAAGGGATCCTCCTGTCTCCACCCCCCACCCCAGCCCTGGGATTATAACACACCACCATGCACAGAATTTAAAGCCCCCCCCACACATACTTTTCTTCTATGCAGTGTCTATCTTTATTAGTATAGAAAAATTATTACAGTTATATAATATATATATATATATATAGATTACAGTGATATATAGTATACACAGTTATATGCATTATTCCATACAGTACATAGCCTTTAGAAGAAAACTTTTAATTGGGAAGATTCAGTCTCAGCAATTGTGAAGTTATAGATGTTATAGTTATTATTAATTGCTTTAGACTTAAAGATTGTTTTGCTTCACATTAGACAGTCTTCCATTCCATAATGGTTAGAGAAAATATAACTGACAACTTTGAAACACTTTTCTTCTTTGAGATAGGGTCTCACTATGTAGCTCTGGCTTGCCTGAAACTGGCTGTGGAGACCGTAGTGTCTTTGAATTCATAGAATCAGGCCTGCCTCTGTCTTTCAAGTGCTTAGATTAAAGGTGTCCCAATACATTGTGCTTAAAGACTTTTTGAATGGAAAATTTCAAATGCATACCAAAGTAGAAAAAAATATATAGCAGGCCCGACTTTAATGATTATCATATCATGACAAACCTTGTTTGATTTATACCCAACCTATTCTCCAGCCATCCTTTTATCCCTCACTGATCCCTGTTCTTGTTTCTTTGATTACGTTAAAGTAAAATCAATATATCATACAATTTCGTTCATAAGTATTTCAATACATACATTTGAAAGATAAAAGACTTTAAAACATTCGGTTTGATTAGACACTTTGCTTTATGTGTTTTATGCAAAAGTTTCAAAGTTTTTGATATGAAATATAAAAATATTTCAAAGTTTTGCTTTTCATACTTAGGTATTTAATAAGCTACAATTAATTTTCTATGGACCGTGATTTAATTATAATGTTTAAAATTTTTCCATGTCTAGTATATTTATCTAGCATCCTTTATTGAATAGTACTACTTTCCTAGACTAATTTGTAATGCCATTTTGGTGAAAATCCAAATTATTAAAATTATGTGATACCCTTTCAAAGCTACCTATTTTATTTCTGGGTCTATGAATATAGCTTTTATTTATTTATATTTTAAGATTTACTTTTATTCCAGGAGATCTCCAGTTCCAGGGGAATCCGAGACCCTCTTCTGACCTCCGCAGCATTGCATGACACGGGTGCACAGACCTACATGCAGACAGTACACTCATATACATACAAAAATAAATAAAATTTAAAAAAAGATTAACTTTTATTTTATTTATGTGTGTGTGTAGCCACATGTGTATGGAGGTCAGAAGATTTGGAATTCTTCTGGAACTGCAGTTACAATTGGTAGAAAGCTGCACAATACAGGGGTTGGGAATTCATTGCAGATGCCCTGGAAGACCAGGAAGCACTCTTAACTGCTGAGCTATCTCTCCAAATTTTTACCAAAAACAATTCCAACTCAATCTAAATAACTTTTGGCAATTGATGACTGCTTGGAGGGGAAGAGACAGTTTTTTACAGGGATGGGATTCTTGGCAGGACCAGTGGATGGACCCACCCTGAAGGATGCCTATAGACACAAATCAGCATATATATATATATATATATATATAATATAGATAATATATATATATATATATTATATATATATGTATAATTAGGTGGGGGCAATGGGGAGTGTGGTATGGATAGGAGAGAGAATCTAGATAATCTAGATACCATTAGACTACATTGCATGAATACAGCAAAAATTCAAGAAAAAAATAAAAAATAAAATACTTTTAATTATTATGGCTTTAGTTTTTGTAAGACAAATGTTAATTTTTTTTCAGTGTGTCTTGGCTGGTTTTGGTCCTCTACCTTTCCTATGAGTTTAAATATGATGGTATCAGGGCTGGAGAGATGGCCTAGCGGTTAAGAGCGCTGACTGCTCTTGCAGAGGACCCGGGTTCGATCCCCAGCATCCACATGGTGGCTGAGAACCGTCTTTGACTCCAGTCCCAGGGGAATCCGACGCCCTCTTCTGACCTCCGCAGCATTGCATGACATGGGTGCACAGACCTACAGGCAAACAGTACATTCATACACATAAAAAAATAAACAAATAAATAAATAAAAATAAATATGATGGTATCAACTTCTTTAAAAGATTCTGGTGAAATTACATTGGCCTCCTTTATAGAACAATTTCAGGAGACTTTATAGCTCTATGATGTTGAGCATTCCTATCTGCTTATTTTTCATTCTTACATTTTAAATACAATTGTATAATTTTCTTTATGGATATTTTGTGAATTATGTTGGATTTATTTTTAAAAGGCTCAGCTTCTATTATTTTAAATGTCACCATATTTAAATTGAATTTTATGATTTTTCATTCCTGATATATATGAAGGTGATTGGTTTTGTATTTGAACTTTACATCCAACAATTTTGCTTTAAAATCTCTTTGCCTCTGGGGCTGGAGAGATGGCTCAATGATTAAGAGTACGACTGCTCTTGCAGAGGACCTGGGTTCAATTCCCAGCACCCACATGGCGGCTAAGAACCGTCTTTAACTCCAGTTCCTGGGGAATCCGACACCATCTTCTGACCTCCGCAGCATTGCATGACACGGGTGCACCAACCTACATGCAGACAGTACACTCATACACATAAAAAAAAAAATAAAAAAGTAAATAAAATAAATAAAATCTCTTTGCCTCTAACAGTTTGTCACTTTTATAAAGATAATCATATCGTCTGCAAATGATAAGACAGACTTGCTTCTTATATCTTTCTTAATTCACTTGCAAGAATCATTGCTATTATTAAGCTGGTGATCATAGGATACCTTTCTTGTTCTTAAACTTAAAAAGAATATCTGGGGGCTGGAGAGATGGCATAGTGGGGCATAGTGGTTAAGAGTGACTTCTCCTCTTACAGAGGACACAGGTTCCATCTCCAGCACCCACATGGCAGCTGAAAACCGTCTTTGACTCCAGTTCCAGGGGAATCTGACACCCTCTTCTGACCTGCACAGCATCGCACCGCACGGGTGCACCAACCTACATGCAGACAGTGCATTCATACACATAATAAATAAATAAAAATTAAATATATATATATATGTATAATATCTGTAATGCTTTGTGTAACAGTTGGGGTCAAGCCAAGAAGGAGGAACACTAGGAGAGAGATCTTTGTTAAACATTTGTTACAGGGATTGACCTTACTCACTTGTAGGAGGTAGATAAGTCTCTTGTTGGGGCCCCACTAAGATTTGTGGGGGGTCCATTTAATCCCAGGACGATAAATGTGGAAATCATGCACAGGAAAGCACACCATGTGGACACATGTTAAGGTCCAAATGCAGAGAGAGATTTTATTTCAAAATGTCTGGTTATATATCCAACATGACTCAATTCTCAGGGCCAAATCCTAAACCTGTTTGTCACTACACCCTACCCCATGGGTGTGGCCAGGGAGGTCCCATTGGTTTAGAATGCAACCCATCTTAATTAAGTTTTCCCACAGTCTCTGTGAGGCTTCATGCTGGAGATTAAAGTCCATAAGACAGTAGGAAGGAAAGATAGATGGTAAGTAGGGAAACATCAAAAACAAAACGAACCTGTGAGCCCAAGATGGAGCCTACAAAGATAGACTGAAATTTATGTCAGTTCTTGCTATCTCTGACCTTGATGACCAGGGATCTTTATCTCAATTTGTACATCTTGTATAAGCATCAGACAAACCACGTAAGATAAAGAAAGCTGAGGTGCTTGCTGAGGATTAGGAAAATGCTCAGTTTTTTTTTTTATTATTTTATTTATTTCCGTATGTGTATGAATGTATTGTCTGCATGCAAGTTTGTGCACCCGTGAC
The DNA here is from genome assembly GCA_009823505.1 of Rhizomys pruinosus. Lineage (NCBI taxonomy): Eukaryota > Metazoa > Chordata > Mammalia > Rodentia > Spalacidae > Rhizomys > Rhizomys pruinosus. The sequence goes on from VZQC01012132.1 coordinate 119,401, forward strand.
GTGCAATGCTGCAGAGGTCAGAAGAGGGTGTCGGATTCCCCTGGAACTGGAGTTCTCCTGGAATTGGAGTTTCAGACTGTTCTCGGCCACCATGTGGGTGCTGGGAATCGAACCTGGGTCCTCTGCAAGAGCGGTCGGCACTCTTAACAGCTAGGCCATCTCTCCAGCCCCAATAGCTCAGTTTTTAAGGACAGTTGTAGCTCTTGGGCTCAGATCATAGCACCTACAGGGCAACCCACAACCCTCTGTAACTGCACTTCCAGGGGATTTGCTGCCCTCTTCTGGCCCCTGTGGGCACCAGGCATACATGTTGTACACTTAGCATGCAGGCAAAACGCTCATCATACTCATAAAATAAATCTTAAAAATATAAATACCAGCTATGAAAACATGGCCAGTTGTAGAAACAAGGATTGCAAGTGTTATGATGAGTTTTCCTTCCTTCCTTCCTTCCTTCCTTCCTTCCTTCCTTCCTTCCTTCCTTCCTTCCTTCCTTCCTTCCTTCCGTTAGGTCTGGGCTTCCCAGAATCCCAAGGGACACAGGTTCCCTCTTCCTCCAGAAGCTGTCAATCTTCTGACCCCTTCCCCTGTACCTGAGGTCTGGCCGCATGGGTATAAATTGGGTGAACCCCAGCCGCCATCTCTCTCTTTGCTCCTCTCTCTGCCCCTCTCTGTGTCCCTCTCTCTGCTCCTGCCTTTGCCCCTGCCCCTGCCCCTGCCCCTGCCCCTGCCCTTGCCTCCGCCATGCTGTCCAGTTCCACCACGTGTCTGCAGGTGGCACCCCCTGGCAGTCCCTCATGGAAGTAAAACATGTTCCTGGTGTGACTTGTCTCGTGCCTTTTTATTTGGGGTTCATCCTTTTTTATAATCTAACACCTTCCATCCTTCCTTCCTTCCTTTCTTCCTTCCTTCCTTTCTTCCTTCCTTCATTTGGTCTTTTTAAGACAGGATCTTCCTGTAGCCTTAACTGGCCTGGAACTCACTATGTAGACCAAGCTGACCTCCATCTTACAATGATCCTCCTGCCTCTGCCTCTGCAGTGGAGTTCTGGGATTTAAGTAAAGTCTTTATTCCTTATTTTAATGTGAATACATTGGTATATGTTAACTAAGTACTCTTTTTTTTTCTCTTCCCACCACCCCCTGTCTTAGCTGCCAAGTAACTCAGATTCACTTTACCTACCCCAGTAACTGTGATCTTTATTATTGGTATAGTTGTCTTCCCTTTTTTCTGAATAATTTCCCCCATTATTGTTAATGAATCCAGATATTTAGGTGAGAAGAGTTAAAGTAGAATTAAATAGATAATGATTAGCTTTTAGCGATCTCATTTATTTTCTATTTTATTTAATATAAACGTACAGTGGTACAATACATTTGTTTCCTTTGGAACACCATATGCATAATCTTCCTAAAGGGGTGTATCAAGGTTCAGAGAAGCAGAACCACTGGGAATGAACATATGACCATATATGGATTTGTTCTAAGAATTTAACTTTAACCAACTATAGGAGCTGATAAAGAAGTCTCTGTAACATTATCTCACAGCTAATGTTGTAGATTCAAGTCTGCAGGGCAAGCAAAGGGTAAAGGAAGATGAATGAAGAGAACATGGACAAGCTAGAAACTACAAGCTTCCAGTTATGCCTGTGGACATAACTGGAAACACATGTTAATTCCTGTTCACTCTAATCTTGATGGAGCTGTCACAACCACTGATTCAGACTGACAAGTTGAACCAGAAGTTACGTAACGACGTGTCTGAATTACAAAATGCCTGCTATTTCATTTTCACCCTTCAAATCTCATACATGGATCTTTCTTACAGCCCACCCTAACTGGAATCATATGGGACAGGGAATATAGCCAGCTCTCTACACTCTTGGGTCCCCCATCTGGGTTCTGCAACTGCCCATTCAACTAATCACAGATCAAAATGCTGTCTATGATGGTTGCACTTGTACTGAACATGTAAAGCCTTTTCTTGTTGTTATTCCCTAAGCAGTACATGGTAACAGCTATTTATGTAGCCCTGGCATGGTGTTAGGTATTTGTATTAGTTTTTTCTGATGCCATGATAAAATGCCTGATCAAAGCAGCTTTGAGGAGAAAGGTGTTCTTTTGGCCTGCAGTTCCATAAGTATAGAGTCCATTATGGGAAGAAGCACAGCTAGACCAGGCAGCTAGAGCAGAAAGCTATCTGCTCACAGTTTATCTGCACTCCAAATGAGAGAGAGTGAACAGGAAGTGGGGCCAGACTATAAAACCTCAAAGCCTGCCCTCAGAGATGTACTTTCTCCAGCAAAGTGCCACCTAATGATTTCGTAACTTTCCCCAAAAGCGCCATCAGCTGGGGACCATGTGTTCAAACACACGAGTCTATGGAGAGACATTTCAGACTCAAACTACAACAGTCTAGAGATGATTTACAGTATAAGGAGGAGGAGCATAGGCTATATGTAAATACTATGCCATTTCAAAACAAGTGACTCCAGCACCATCAGATTCTAGTATCCCTGAGAGCACCCAGAGCCACTACCCATGGAATCTGAGAGACTCCTGTCCTGGGAGACGCGTACAGCTCAGGAAATTTGAAAAATGACAAACCCATCACATATGGCTTATTTGACTTGGTTCATTTTTTAACTTAATTTATGGATAAACAATTTGAAGACCTTCGACGATAAGTAAACAATTTGATGCCCTTCGACAATTGTGACAGATTACACCCATGTAACTAGTAGCCACCAGCACAATCAAGATTAACATTTCTATTACCTACTACAAGTTCCCTCTTGCTTCTTTGCCTTCTCAGATAAGCATTGGTTGGTATTCTGTCACTATATAGTGAAACCACACAGAATGTATGGTTTATACTCTTTTGTATCTGGCAGTTTCACTTATTTAAAATTTAGGGTTTATTTTTAATTTTTTTACATTTATTGTGTGTGTATGGGGGGAGGATCTGGGTGGTTGAACTCAGGTCACAGGCTTGGTGGTAAGCACCATTACTTGTTGAACCATCTTGCCAGCCCCTCAGTTAAATAATTTTTAGATTCACATATGGTGTTGTATCATTTTTATTGATCAACAATATTCCATGACATGGATACCATTATCCATTCCTCTGTTAATGTACATTTGGGTTATTTCCACTACTTTGACTATTATAAACAAAGCTGCAGTATATGGTGGCATCTAATGTATTATGTGGACATATATATATATATATATATATATATGTCTGGGTGTGGAAGTCTTGATCTACTCAAATCTTTTACCTGTTTTAAAATTTGGTCTGCTTTTCTTCTTATAACTGCTTGTAAGACTTTGGTCTAAATACAGTATAGATCTAGATCCTTGGTCAGCTACATGAATGGTAAATATTTTCCTGTTCTGTGACTTACTTTTCTATTTTCTCAAAAATGTGTTTAGAATACTCAGTGGACTTCATTTTTATGAAGTGCAATTTATCAATATTTTTCTTTTAATGTTAGTGCTTATCCTGCTATGAAAGTGCATAATGTCTGCTAGCTCCTTTTCACCATGTTGAAGACACAGCAACAAAGTTGTCACTTTTGAAGGAGAGAGCACTCGTCAGACACCAGATCTACCAAAACTTTGATCTGGGACTTTTCAGCCTCAAGAACTGTGAGATATAAATTTATGTTGTTTATAAATTATCCAACATCAGGTATTTTTGTTATAGCTGCCCAAGTGCACTAAGACAGGAATCAATGGTCTGTTCTTATATTTACTGTCTCCTTTTTTGAGTTTCTTTAGATTTAACTTACTCTCATTGCCTAGCTTCTTATAGAATCTGAGTATTGCTTTACAGCATATTTTTTTTTCATTTATTTAGAATCTACTTGACCCATGGGTTTTTTTAAATTTTTATTTAGCGCATTTCATACAACATTTCTTAATCAAATTTAGACTCATTCCCCCATCCATGCCCACCCCTCACGCACCCCCCCACCAGAGCTCATGGATTCTGTCATACATGTGAAGTCCTGTCTTGCATCTTTTTCTCAGTCTTTCCTAACCTTTTCGATGCATAAATCTACTGTTTTGATCAGTTCTTTGAATAGGTTTTTCTCTCTCTTTTTTTGTTCCCTTTAATTTTAATTTTATATTACTCCAAAATATGCATATATACACTCCACACATAAATCAAAATTACAAAAATCTGAAAATAAACTATAGGTTAGTTCCAAAACACATTTAAAGATTTGCATTTTAACAGTAACGTTGCATGCAGGTAAAAAGAAGTATAACTTTATATTCTTTTTTTTTAGAATATGAATACATATCTTCCACCCATATATAGTAATTACAATGTGTGAATACAAGTGGTAGGTCAATTTTAGAGCCCATTAAGAGAAGCACATTCTAATAGCATAGTTGCTTTCAGATACAATGAAATATAATAATAAAGTTGCTCAGTTTGCCTACCAACTAGGGATCCGGTTTTGGCATCCACAAATGAGGGAAAACATTCACCTTTTTTTCCTGGGACTATGTTACTTCACTTAGCATAATGGTTTCAAGTTCATGAGGTCCTCTTTTTTTTACCACTGCATAGAACTCCATTGTGTAGATGTACCACATTTTTGTTATCCAGACATCAGTTGAGGGACATTTGGGTTGGTTCCAGCTCTTTGCTATTGTGAAGAGAGC
>VZQC01012135.1:0-76436 GCA_009823505.1 Rhizomys pruinosus
GGGGTTTTTTTAGATTTTACCTATGTATTTTACCAGTATGAATGTTTGGCCTGCTTCTATGTAAGTGCACCATGCCTTGTGCTTGAGGAGGCCAGAAGAGGGGACTGGATTCCTTAGAACTCGAGTTAAGGGTTGGTGTTAGACCCCTGGCAGCAACCAACTGCTTGCTTTCTCTGGATTTACCCACTTTGTATATTTCAAAGGAATGGAATCATACAATGTGGGACCTCTGCATCTCATTTTCTTCCTTCAGCATGTTTTATGCATTCATTCACAGTATACCACAAATCAGTTTAATTCCTTTCTTTTCCTTAATATCCCATGGCATGTATATATCAGTTGCTATGCAACCCTCAATTGATAAGGCATTTAAGTTGGTTCCAAGAAGCTGGCGAGCAAGAATAGTGCTGTTTAACTGTGAATATGTACTGAAGTTCCGGAGAAGTGGGGATATTTTAGATAGACAAATGTGTCTCTTACTTTGGCTACTAGACTATCACTTTTTATTTATCTATTTTATGTGTATGAGTGTATTACTTGCGTGCACCCATATCATGCAGTGCTCACAGAGAACAGAACAGGATTTGGATCCCCGGAACTGGAGTTACAAATGGTTGATACCTGCCATATGGATGCTGGGATTTGAACCCATGTCTTCTGCAACTATAGCTAGTGCTCTTAACTACTGAGCCATCTCTCCAGACCCAGACTATCACCTTTTTGTCACTTACAAATTTAGTGTGTTTAACAAACATTCAGAACTCTGAGGCTTGAAGCCAACATTCAAAGAAAAGATGCAAGAGGCTTCCATTGTCCCCTACCTAAGGAGTAGGGTTCAGGGAGAAGGAATGACAGGCTGGAAATGGATGGGGGATTTTACATTCAACAAAACCCACTGAGACGCACTCTCTTTCAACAATGGAGGATATTTGGAACCCCATTTTTGTCAGTCTAGTAGGGATAAAAAAAAACTTTTAAACGTTTATTTTTACAGCTTTGTTGTGTGTACAATGATGTGTATATGTGTAGCATGTCTGTGAGGGCATGCTGTGCCAACTGGGTATGCGGAGGTTAAAGGACCACCTAGGTGTCAGTCCCTGCTTTCCATTTCATTTGAAACAAGGTCTCCTGATTGCTGCTGCCTAGGCCTGACTAGCTGGCCTGGGAACTTGTGGGAATCCTCTTCCTCCCATCACACTATAAGGGCACTGGGATTACAGACACCTCCAGTTTTACCTGGGTTCTGAGGCTTCAAAATCAGGTCCTCAATCTTGTGAGGCAAGGGCTTTGTTCAGTGAGCCACCTCCTCAGCAGTCTCTTTTTTATCCTGGGGAGCAATCTCCTTTTCCCCAGTTAACCTATTTCACAGTGAAATTCTCTAACCTTGGTCTCTTGGCTGTCTGCGAACTGTTAAGATGACTGTGGGGACAGTGGGGGAGGAACTGAAGCCCCATAGTCTGATCAAACTTTTCTTTGCCAACTTCTAGGAATTAGAGGAGCATTATCTTTCTCATTGCTATAACAAAATAGCTGTAACAAAAGCAACTTACAGTTTTTATTTGGGGTCTGAATTTGAGCACTATCTACCATGGCTGGGAAGATATGGCAGGAGGTGCTTTAGCTCTGGTGGTAGGGAGCCTGAAGCCCCACTGTGTGTGCAGAGAGCAAGATAAGACTCCAGCCACCCAGCTGCTGTCTGACCCCTTTTCCCATTTATGTTCAGACCAAGACATCCCCCCTCCACTCTCCCACCCCACCCCCTCCACCCCTCTCCCACACCGGAACCCCCCCAGGTGAAGGCACCACCCATAAGGTTGTTCTACCATCCCCAGTTAACCTCCTCTGACACCTGGAGGTATTTCTCTTTGGTGATTCCTTTTTTTTTTTTTTTTTTTTTTGTGATGGGTCTCATTAGACAGGGATCTCCCTGTAGCTTGGGGGTCCTGGAACTCCCCTATGTAGACCAGCTGGCCTTGAACTCACAAAGAATCCGCGCCTGACTCTGCCTCCCAAGTCTAGATCAAAGGAGCGTGCCACAAACGCCCAGACTGTTCTTTGGTGAGTTCTTAATTCAGTCAGTCAAAGTTGTAAACAATTGAAAATTAATCTAGAATACAAAGAATGGAGAAAAAAAGGAAGCAAGCAGCGGGTTTATCGCCCCGCGCCTGATATTAATATGCACGTGTTTGTACATTAAAGTACTTGCTTTCAATAGATTTGGGTGTTTAACCAGGAATGTGGTTGTTTGTTCATTTGGTAATTAACTTTTCCTGGGGTCACCAACCTGTTTTCCATAGGGGCTGAACCAGTTTACATTCCCACCTGCACTGTTTGAGCAGCATCCTTGATTTCTTCAGATCAACAAAATTGTCCCAGGACACCAAATGTCCACAGACTCCCCTTGCCAAAGGTTGGGAGATGTCACCTCTAGCAGCAAGGCTCTTAACATAGAAAACCTCCAGCTTTGCTTTTTCCAGATGTAGGGTAGTTTACAGGCGGCTGTACTCGAGGGTCGCTGAGGGACATCCACCACAGGAACGCATACTGTTCCAGAGACATCCAATACCTCGCCTAGCATAGAGCCCTTTAAACTCCTGCACAGAGAAGCTGGCTCACCAGGGGTGGGTGCAGAGGCGCTCACAGTCCCGCCCTCCGATCCCACGCAGTCATTTCAACCTAGGCAAAAAACCTCCAGGCCAAGCTAGACAAAGGGACAAAGGGAAAGCCCCTGCGGCCCCTCCGGGGGTTACACTCGGTCAGCACAGCCCCTAGGGTTACTCGCGTTCACTTGGCCCACAGCTCCTGACCCGGGAGCAGCCAATCAGCAGCCGCGCCCGCTCCAATCAGGGGGTGCCATTCCTGCATCCTGCCGCTGCGCGGGAAGAGGAAGTGCTCCTGCACCAAGCTCTCCTGAGCCCCATGTGCACCGGGCAGAGCCTAAGGGAGAGCTTGCCAGCATTGTGGAGCGCCTCCCTCACTGGCCTCCCTCTCTTCACAGATGCAGAGCTGAGGGCTCCTCACGGGAGGGAACGTGGGCCCTGGTCCCCAGCCGCCGACGAGGTGGGGGGATCTGGCTAAGAAGGGGGCGGGAGTTTGTTTCCACCCCCACCCCAGGAGGCCATTGTGCAAACACCTATCAGTCAACAAAACAGACTAAGGATTTGGCTCTGGCGGGAAGACATGTACTGAGGATCCAGGGTGCAGTCATGAGGGATGAAGGAGGTGTAGATTGACAAGAAGGAGAGATAAGTGCAGGGGAGGGTGGGAATGCTTGGTGTTAATGGATCCTGAGATGCGGTTCAACAGGATGGAAAATCATTCAGAACGGTCCTGTAGTGCAACAGAACCCCGAAGGGCTCAGACTAGGTCTACAGGGTTAGATGGGGGGGTGGGGGGGGTTGTCAGATGACTTACTGGAGAAGGTTGAGAGAGGAAGTTTTCACAGGTGAATAGGTGTTCAATTTTATATGCCTGTGAAAGTATTAACCAGTGGACCACTGGATATTGAAGAATAAGATCTGGTGTTTGGGAAAGAAGTAGACACTATCTAAAAGGGTTATAGTGAAGGCAGGGAGAAAGTTGGTTACATGGGAATTGTAGAATGAAATTTAAAAAACATTCTGTAAAAATAACAACACCTCAAAGATTAAAAGAAGAGAAACAAAGAATTATCGCATATGGAAACAGCACATAACTGTCCAAAACGGGTTGAAAAGGAATCTAGGAAGAGGAGGGGGAGAGGCAGTGTATATTGCTGATTGAGTTGCAAACCTCTGTTACTACTTAGGAAACATACTCAGTACATCTTAGGAGAGCCTTGTTTGTGTTAGAAATGCTCTCCAGCACTGAGCCCCCAGCCCATGCTGTTTTTGTTGCTGTACTTAATTATTTAATTTGTTACTTATATTTTTCTGAGATGGTCTCATGTAGCCCTGGCTGGCCCCCAGCTTGTTATATTGCCAAGGAGGATTTTGAATTTCTGATCCTCCTGCCTCCATTTCCTGAGTGCTGAGATTATAGGCATGTGCCACCACGCCTGGTTGATGCAGTGCTAGGAATCAAACCCAAGGCTTTGTGCATGCTATACAAACACTTTACCAACTGAGCTACCTCCTAGTCCACTAAGCATTAAATGTGTGTGTGGTCTTAGAAGTTCACAAAAGAAATTTAGGGTGGGATCTGTTCTGTGACCTGATTGAAGGGGTGGATACACAACTATATACAATGCCCAAGCTTCTCAGTGAAAGCCTTAAGTAAAAAGAGGGGACTGTTTATAGTCCCTCCTTTCTAGGACAGTGCTAGGGATTAAATGACATAAGAAAGCACAATTACTACCACACAGGTAGTTATCAGTGCAAAAAAGAAAAGTGATCCAGAACCACTGCCTGGAACAGTTAAGGCCTGAGAAAAAGTACTGCAAGAATGATGACAGACCAAATCTGGGCTTCCAAACCAACCTCACGAAATAAAGGGCTCTGCACAGGTCCTGTAAATGGCTGCGCCAAAAAGAAGTGGGAGAATTGAATAATTTTAGACTGAAAAAAGAGAAGTTTTGGATGTGCATTGTCAGCTCATTTACAATGTGCCAAAGAGGAATTAGATCTTTTTCTTGAGCTAAAGGTCTGAATAAAGCAACAAAAATATGTTAAACAAGAGTATGGCTGCAGAGAGGGACAGAAGATGTATTTAAGGGGAAACTCAAGCTTTTCACAAAGTCCAGAGAGGGTAATTATCTTTATTAGTTATTATTTAACTTTATTATTATTATTTTATAATCGAATCCACCTGTCCCCACCCTAGTCCTCCACCCCACCAGGCTCATGCATTCTGCCAGAGGGTAAATTATTCTTTTTTTTTCAAGATGTTGACAACCCCTAAAGTCCCAGTGGTCACCCACAGCCCTTTCTTCTGAAACTTTCTCTTCCTAACTAGCTCTTTCCTCAACATGCAAAGTTTTCTCCTCAGGGAGACAGCCTATCTTTGGAGAGAAATACCAGACTCCTGTTCTATACTGTTGTCCTGCCAGACTTCCTCTTGCTTTGTGTGGTGGTTTGGAGATGCCATGGCTAGTTTCGACATTGCCCATTTTGTTTTGAGGTCTTGAAGTGTCCGTCTAGAGGAGTGGGGGGGGCAGCTTAGAGTAACAACGCCATCTCTGGTCACGGATGTGCCTGGTTGCTCTCCAGCTCAGCAAACTCCACAATGGCTTACTGGGCACTACCTGAGCTCAATAAAAAAAATCTCCTTGTTGTCTTGTAGGTGGTTTACAGAAGAAGGATAGTACATTCATGGTACCCGAGAGTGGGCTGGTTGGCTGTGAAGAACCTGACCATGTGTATGTTGGAGAAGTGTGGAAGACTTTGGAAACTTTGAGGCGTGAAAAGCTCGTTTGACTATTTAGCAGAGCTTAAGGGGCCATTCTAGTGGAGGCCTGGGAAGAAAGCCATGGCTGCAAAAGATGGTGGTTCCAGGGGAAAATAAAGACTATAGGCAGCACTGGGATGTTTTGTGTAAGAGTCTGGCAAGCAGTTTGCCCACAGCCCAGATGGCTTGCCTGATGGCTAAGTAAAAGCAATGACTATGTCTTTGGTGAGGATATTCAAGACAGCTCTAACTGAGAAATGGTGGCCTGGCTTTTTAATGGTGATATATTGGGCAGATCTACAGTAAAAAAGGCGCAAATGGGGCAGAAAAGAAATTGCAGAATGTACAGTTTGGATCTGATAACTGCACTAAGGAAGAATGTAAAGGTGGGGCGCCAGTGCTTGTGACAGGAGAGTTTTCCTTTTGATAAGGAGAATTAAAGTGATTAAGGGAAGGCCCTGAGATTTACAAGTCCAAAAGAATCAGTACCTTCAGCGCAAGACCACACCCAGCTAATTCCCCCAGCAGTCAGGCAGGAGAATAACGTTTGCAAATGTGGTTGAAATAGAGACAGGGTCCCATCCGCAAAACTGCAGCCAAACTCAGCCAGTTTCTTCACGTTGTGCTGCTTTCGGAGATCAGAAGTTTGCAAGAGTAGAAGGGGTCATCAGTTCTTCCTCCACGGTTCAGAGAGCTGCCACCTGCAAATACAATTCCAAGGCCGTTCCCAAAGGGAAACCTACTGAGAGAGTAGAATCAGTTGTTGGTCAATGTGTCTTACTGGTATTCAGTAACACACAGTTGTTTTAAAAAATATTTTATTAATTACTTTTATGTGTATGAATATTTTGCCTACATGCACCCATGTTGTGCAATGCCTGAAGAAGCCAGAGAGGGGGGTAGATCCCCTAGAGGTGGAGTTACAGATGGTTGTGAGCTGCGATGTGAGTGCTGGGAATCAAACCCAAGTCCTCTGGAAGAACAGCAATTGTTCTTAATGATGAGCCATCTCTCCAGCTCCAGTTATTTGGGGTTTTTTTAGATTTTACCTATGTATTTTACCAGTATGAATGTTTGGCCTGCTTCTATGTAAGTGCACCATGCCTTGGCTTGAGGAGGCCGAAGAGGGGACTGGATTCCTTAGAATCGAGTTAAGGGTTGGTGTTAGACCCCTGGCAGCAACCAACTGCTTGCTTTCTCTGGATTTACCCACTTTGTATATTTCAAAGGAATGGAATCATACAATGTGGGACCTCTGCATCTCATTTTCTTCCTTCAGCATGTTTTATGCATTCATTCACAGTATACCACAATCAGTTTAATTCCTTTCTTTTCCTTAATATCCATGGCATGTATATATCAGTTGCTATGCAACCCTCAATTGATAAGGCATTTAAGTTGGTTCCAGAAGCTGGTGAGCAAGAATAGTGCTGTTTAACTGTGAACATGTACTGAAGTTCCGGGGAGTGGGGATATTTTAGACAAATGTGTTCTCTCCCTTGGCTACCCAGACTATCACTTTTATTTATCTATTTATGTGTATGAGTGTATTACTGCGTGTAGTCCAACATGCATGCGAAGACAAAAGAGTTGGATCCCCTGGAACTGGGTTAAAATGGTTGAAACATGGAGTGCGGGATTTGAACCATGGTCTTCTGCAACTAGCATATGTCTTAACTACTGAGCCACCTCTCCAGACCCAGACTATCACCTTTTTGTCATTTACAAATTTAGTGTGTTTAACAAACATTCAGGACTCTGAGGCTTGAAGCCAACATTCAAAGAAAAGATGCAAGAGGCTTCCATTGTCCCTACCTAAGGAGTAGGGTTCAGGGAGAAGGGATGACAGGCTGGAAATGGATGGGGGATTTTACATTCAACAAAACCCACTGAGACTCACTCTCTTTCAACAATGGAGGATATTTGGACCCCCATTTTCCTCAGTCTAGTAGGGATAAAAAAAAACTTTTAAACGTTTATTTTTACAGCTTTGTTGTGTGTACAATGACGTGTATATGTGTAGCATGTCTGTGAGGGCATGCTGTGCCAACTGGGTATGCGGAGGTTAAAGGACAACCTAGGTGTCAGTCCCTGCTTTCCATTTCATTTGAAACAAGGTCTCCTTTTGCTGCTGCCTACGCCTGACTAGCTGGCCTGGGAACTTGTGGGAATCCTCTTCCTCCCATCACACTATAATGTTCAGGCCAAGACATCCCCCCTCCACTCTCCCACCCCGCCCTCTCCACCCCTCTCCCACACTGGAACCCCCCCCCCCAGGTGAAGGCACCACCCATAAGGTTGTTCTACCATCCTCAGTTAACCTCTGACACCTGGGGTATTTCTCTTTGGTGATTCCTTTTTTTTTTTTTTTTTTTTCTCAGTGACTAGGGTTCCCTTGAAGCTTGGGGTCCTGGAATCACATATGATCAGGCTGCCTTGCATCACAGAGATCGCCTGACTCTTGCCTCCCAAGTGCTAGGATCAAAGGCTGTGCACCAACACACCCAGCATGTCTTTGGTGATTCTTAATCCAGTCAGTCAAGTTAACAATGAAAATTAATCTTCAGAAGGAGAAAAAGGAAGCAGCGGGTTTATCGCCCCGCGCCTGATATTAATATGCACGTGTTTGTACATTAAAGTACTTGCTTTCAATAGATTTGGGTGTTTAACCAGGAATGTGGTTGTTTGTTCATTTGGTAATTAACTTTCCATGGGGTCACCAACCTGTTTTCCATAGGGGCTGAACCAGTTTACATTCCCGCCTGCACTGTTTGAGCAGCATCCTTGATTTCTTCAGATCAACAAAATTGTCCCAGGACACCAAATCTCCACAGACTCCCCTTGCCAATGACGTACAGGTTGGGAGATGTCACCTCTAGCAGCAAGGCTCTTAACATAGAAAACCTCCAGCTTTGTTTTTTCCAGATGTAGGGTAGTTTACAGGCGCCTGTACTCGAGGGTCGCTGAGGGACATCCACCACAGGAACGCATACTGTTCCAGAGACATCCAATACCTCGCTTAGCATAGAGCCATGGTGGCGCATGCCTTTAATCCTAGCACTTGGGAGGCAGAGGCAGGCGGATCTTTGTGAGTTCAAGGCCAGCCTGGTCTACAGAGAGGTTCCGGACAGCTGGGGCTCACAAGGAGGACCCTGTCTCGAAAAGACCAAAAAAACAACAACAAAAAAATAAATAATAACTCCTGCACAGAGAAGCTGGCTCACCAGGGGTGGGTGCAGAGGCGCTCACATTCCCGCCCTCTGATCCCACGCAGTCATTTCAACCTAGGCAAAAAACCTCCAGGCCAAGCTAGACAAAGGGACAAAGGGAAAGCCCCTGCGGCCCCTCCGGGGGTTACACTTGGTCAGCACAGCCCCTAGGGTTACTTGCGTTCACTTGACCCACCGCTCCTGACCCAGAGCAGCCAATCAGCAGCCGCGCCCGCTCCAATCAGGGGGTGCCATTCCTGCAACCTGCCGCTGTGCGGGAAGAGGAAGTGCTCCTGCACCAAGCTCTCCTGAGCCCCATGTGCACCAGGCAGAGCCTAACGGAGAGCTTGCCAGCATTGTGGAGTGCCGCAAGCCAACCCAGTCGGGATTTCTTTCTCCCAGCTGGATATCTTTCACCTGCAGGAAATCAAGTTCTGTACAGGAGGGCACAGATTCAGGGAGAAAATAACTGGACTTGACACCAGAGAGAGTTTTGGATCTAGTGCGTCTTTACTGAAATCAGTGGAGTTTTTATTCAGGCAGGCAAGTAACACAGGAAGCAGACAGGAGAGGGGAAGGGTCAAGCTGACAGGCAGGCAACACAGGCAGGAGATTTGCATTCCTCGGGAACAAAGGGATTTACAAGGCCAACAAGATAAGTGAAAGAGGGTTTACAGCTTACACTGTGTCAATAAAACAGCAGTCTTAAACTCACAAACCATAAAAAGCCTTTGTCTCTTTTGAAGTTCAATTAGAAGTTTTTCATCCTTCTTGGGGTTGTTTGCTATCTCCAGGTTTTTTGCTATCTCCAGGTTGTGTTTTAACCACAAAGCCCGGAAAAGAAGCCTTTTACAAATTACACAGAGTTTTTCTTAAAGGAGAAATCTCCACCATGTGCTTTAACTAGTGTTACACTTTAACATGTATACTGTAGCTAAACTCTAACTTTATTAGATGTAGCTTTCTACTTAAAGGACTAAGTCTTATTTTTATTAAGTTTGGAAGGACACTTTTGTTCTTAGTAACTAACCTATGATCTCACTCAGTGTAATGTCTACAAATATCTTTTGTGGGGACTTTTAGACAAAGGAGCTTTTAGATGTTGTATCTCTGTATGATTTACTTAGGTTCATGAGGCTTCTGTTTGCCTGAATTGTTTTTAAGCATGTTTAACTGTCCCTTATCTGGGACTGAGGTTGTGCTGCGCTTAGGAGGAGAGTCAAAAGACAATGTACAAAGTCCAACACTCATGAAGCATAACATCTTTGTAATGCGTCGTGATCTTAGAAGCTGAGATCGGGTACTCTGTCACTGACCACCAGGGAGCTTAACCTCGCGAGGTTTTTATCTCCTTGTCCGTTGTCACACAGATGACTCCGGAGTTGGTGTGACAGTGGAGCACCTCGCTCACTGGCCTCCCTCTCTTCACAGATGCAGAGCTGAGGGCTCCTCATGGGAGGGAACGTGGGTCCTGGTCCCCAGCCACCGCCAAGGTGGGAGGATCTGGCTAAGAAGGGGGCGGGAGTTTGTTTCCACCCCCACCCCAGGAGGCCATTGTGCAAACACCTATCAGTCAACAAAACAGACTAAGGATTTGGCTCTGGCGGGAAGACATGTACTGAGGATCCAGGGTGCTGTCATGAGGGATGAAGGAGGTGTAGATTGACGAGGAGAGAAAAGTGCAGGGGAGGGTGCAAATGCTTGGTGTTAATGGATCATGAGATGCGGTTCAACAGGATGGAAAATCATTCAAACGGTCCTGAGTGCAACAGCACCCCGAAGGGCTCAGACTAGGTCTACAGGGTCAGATGGGGGGCGTGGGGAGGTTGTCAGATGACTTACTGGAGAAGGTTGAGAGAGGAAGTTTTCACAAGTGAATAGGTATTCAATTTTATATGCCTGTGAAAGTATTAACCAGTGGACCACTGGATATTGAAGAATAAGATCTCCTGTTTGGGAAAGAAGTAGATACTATCTAAAAGGTTTATAGTGAAGGCAGGGAGAAAGTTGGTTTTAAATTTTTTCATTTAGTTTTGTATGTGTATTAAGTGTACTGTCTTGCATGTAGGTTTGTGCCACCCATGTCCTGCAATGCTGGAGGTCAGAAGAGGGTGTTCGATTCCCCTGGAACTGGAGTTAAAGATGGTTCTTAGCCACCAGTGGGTGTGGGGAGCGACCGGGTTCCTCTGCAAGAGCAGTTGTGACTGCTTAAGCTCAGCATCCAGCAAAAGCTTCTACCAGCCAACTCCCATTCCAATACACAAGCAATATTGCTCATAGCCCTTCTATCACCTCGCTCTTCCTCTTCTCTTCGTCTTTTTTCTTCTTCTCTATTCTTCTTCTTCTTTGCCTCTCTCTCATCCGCCCCCCTCCATGTTCGTTTCCTCTCTCCCTCCTATTCTGTTCTTATTTCAGTTTTTAGATGTGCCATAAGGTCAGGATATATGATGAGGACAGCCCAAACTGCTATGCTAACATGGAAATGCCAGAATAAGGAAGCAAAGCGACAGTTAGTATGGTCACCTGGGCTCTGCCATGTTGGTCCCACCTGGTCTGGCAGAATCTTGTGACCATATCCATCGTCTTCACTTCCTTGGTTCTCAGATCCTTGTGATCACAGCCAAATGAATTCAGTTGAAACCAAACAGTACCACATAAAAAACAGGTAACGTTTATTGTGGAATAAAGCATTTTACTCTCAAGGGATGGGAGTGACAACAACCAAAAGGACCAGTGTGCCACGCTACATTCAGGTAGGCTTTGTATTACTTCTACAAGCCTCTAAAAGAGACAGTTCCAAGGGACTATTTCCTTGGCAGGGAATTGACTGCTCCATTTGGACCGACTATTATGGGAAGGGACAATGTCTCTTTCTTCTTTATCAGAAAGCCTCTGGCCTGAAATGGATCCAATTATTGTGGTTTTTTGTTTTTTGTCTTTGTGAGACAGGGTCCCCTGTACCCCAGCTGTCCTGGAACTCAATCTGTCAGACACCAGCTGCGCATTGAACTCACAAAGATCCGACTGCCTCTGCCTCCCAATGAGAGGATCTAAATGGCGGGCACCACCACACCTGCCCCACCCCCCCCCTTTTTTTCTTTTTTTTGTTTTTTTTGAGGCCTGCTATTGACCTTCTGAGAAGTTTAGAATGTAATGTCTCCATCCAGGGCTGAAGATAAGATGCTGATCCTATTCTTTCAACTAGTAATTGGAGTCTTACCACTTCAGTATGTGTTTTTTTTTTGTTGTTGTTGTTGTTGTTGTTTTCGAGACAGGGTCTCCCTGTACCCCCAGCTGTCCTGGAACGAAACTGTACACAGGCTGGTCTTGAATCACAAAGATCCAATGCCCCTGCCTCGCCCAAGTGCTAGTATCTAAAGGTGTGGTGCTACCATGCCCCAGGTGTAATATGCTTTTATAAGCTGCTGATTATGAAAAGAACTTCTTTTTATTCTTTTTGACTTTTTGGGTCTTTTTGAGACCAGGGTCTCCCTATGTAGCTCCAGCGTCCGGAGCTCCACTATGTAGACCAGGGTGGGCTTGAACTCAATGGAGATCCACCGCCTCTGCTCCCAAGTGCTAGCGTGAAAGCATGCACCCATGACAGTCCCAGCCAGGTCCCTGTAGAACTGTCTTTAAGCCTGTTCTCGATTTCTCTTCAATTCCTGCAGAAAACACGCTGACAAAACTTGGGGAGTAAAGGGTTTTATTTGGCTCACATCTCCTGGGTCAATTTCCTCACTAGGGAGCCCCAGAGGAACAGCAGGAACCTGGAGGCAGAAGATGAAGCGCAAGAGCATGAGAGGAATGCTGCTTACAGGCTGTGCTCTCCTGGGCCCATGCCCAGCCATGGGGGCACTTTTTTTCTTTTTTTTGCTTATACCATCACATAAACAACCTGCCCCAGGGTGGGCACCACCCATAGTGGCTGGACCTCCCACATGGGCTCCACAGACATGGCCACAGGCCATCCATGAGAGCAATTCCTAATGAGGCTTCCTAACCCAGGTATGGTCATAGTTGACACTAATGCTATCTAGCACAGCCTGCTAATACCTAACAATCCCCACTCAAGAGCAGAGACTCTAAAATCACTTAGGGGATGAGAATTGACTGAGTCTGGCTACTCCAACTGAAATGGGATGTAGGGTCTCCACCTTTGCTAACTTTCAGGCCTCAGAGAATGAGCAAAGAGTTAGACTGTAGGACCAACGAATGGGTAGATAGGCTGAAAGAAGAGTGAAATAAAATGCGTGGGGCCAGGGTGGTACATGCCTTTAAATCCAACAATTCAACAACCATAGAGAAGAGGATATCTGTGTGTTCAAGGCCCAGCCTGGTCTATACAGTCAAGCGCCAGGCAGTCAGGGCTTACTGGTGAAACCCTGTCTCACATAGAAAAAGGGAGGAGAGAGAAAATAAGGAGCTAAACCATAATGTCCAAGACTAAGGGAAATACTATTAGTTATTATAGGAGGTATAGCCCATATCCACTGTGGAAACCTGCAAATTCAATTCCAAGGCTGTTACCCAAAGGGAAACCTACTGAGAGAGTAGAATCAGTTGTTGGCAATGTGTCTTACTGGTATTCAGTAACACACAGTTTGTTTTAAAAAATATTTTATTAATTACTTTATTTTACATGTATGAATATTTGCCATACTATTGCACCCATGTTGTGGCAAATCCTGAAGAAGCCAGAAGGGGGGTAGTATTCCCCTAGAGTGGAGTTACAGATGGTTGTGGAGACTGGCATGTGAGGCTGGGAATCAAACCAAGTCCTCTGGAAGAACAGCAAGTTGTTCTTAATATGAGCCATACTCTCCAGTCCAGTTATTGGGGTTTTTTTAATTTTTTTTTTTTTTTTTTTTTTTTTTTTTTGACCTGTGATTTTACCGTATGAATGTTTGGCTGCTTCTTGTAAGTGCACCATGCCTTGTGCTTGAGGAGGCCAGGAAGAGGGGAGCTGGATTCCTTAGAATCGAGTTAAGCGGTTGGTGTTAGACTTAGGCAGCAACCCACTGCTTGCTTTCTCTGGATTTACCTCACTTTGATATTTCAAAGGAAATGGAGATCATACAATGTGGGACCTCTGCATCTCATTTTTCTTCTTCAGCAGTTTATGCAATTCATTCACAGATGCCACAAATCGTTTCATTCCTTTCTTTTCCTTAATATCCCATGGCATGTATATATCAGGTTGCTATGCAACCCTCAATTGATAAGGCATTTAAGTTGGTTCCAAGAAGCTGGGAGCAAGAATAGTGCTGTTTAACTGTGAAATGTACTGAAGTTCCGGAGGAAGTGGGGATATTTTAGATAGACAAATGTGTCTTCCCTTTGGCTACCAGACTACAATTTTAGTATCCACTTGCTTATTCTATGTGTGTTTGATGCACTTGGTGCACACCCATATCATGCAGTGCTCACAGAAACAGAACAGGATGTTGGATCCCCTGTCAGTAGACAAATGGAGTTACAATGGTTGATGACCTGCCATATGGATGCCGGGATTTGAACCCATGTCTTCTTCACACTATAGCATAGTGTCTCTAACTCACTGAGCCATCTCTCCAACCAGACTATCACCTTTTTGTCACTTACAAATTTAGTGTGTTTAACAAACATTCAGGACTCTGAGGCTTGAAGCCAACATTCAAAGAAAAGATGCAAGAGGCTTCCATTGTCCCTACCTAAGGAGTAGGGTTCAGGGAGAAGGAATGACAGGCTGGAAATGGATGGGGGATTTTACATTCAACAAAACCCACTGAGATCACTCTCTTTCAACAATGGAGGATATTTGGACCCCATTTTGTCAGTCTAGTAGGGATAAAAAAAAAACTTTTAAACGTTTATTTTTACAGCTTTGTTGTGTGTACAATGATGTGTATATGTGTAGCATGTCTGTGAGGGCATGCTGTGCCAACTGGGTATGCGGAGGTTAAAGGACAACCTAGGTGTCAGTCCCTGCTTTCCATTTCATTTGAAACAAGGTCCCTGTTGTGCTGCTGCCTAGGCCTGACTAGTCTGGGCCTGGGAGACTTGGGGAATCCTGCTTCCTCCCATCACACATAAGTAGGCACTGGACAGACACCCCCTCCATTACCGCGTTCCTAGCTCCATCCCCTCTGTGAGCAACTTTCGGAGCCACCTCCTCAGAAGCACCTTACCATTAAGGTGGTAGCTCTACCATTTCCCCAGTTAACCTCATCGTGAACTCACCTTGGGATTCTTCTTGTGGTGCTGCGACTGTTATTTTCTTTTGTGGGGAGTGGTCTCGAGTGACTGAGGCCCCTATAGTCTTGGGTCGGAATTCTTGCACTCTGATTAGAATATTTTCATGCAACAAAAGGTACTCAGTTAGGGCTTTGGGCCTATTACAGCTGAAGATATGCGGAGTGCACTCTGGTGGAGAGCCTGAGCCCATGTGCGGGCAACTGCCCAGTGCTTCTGCCCCTTAGTTCAACCACACCCCACGCTCGCCCCTCACCCCTAAGGCCCAGTAAGCACCAAAGGTGTTCCATCCGTCCTGACCCGACCTTTACGTTTTTTTTTTACCATTAGCGATCCCTGTAGCTTGGGCTGGAACCACTGTAACGGTGGCTCTACAGAGGACCTCCTCGTCCAAAGGGGTGCACACTCCCATGCTTTGTTTCTTATCCATCAGTCAAGTTAACAATGAAAATTAATCTTCAGAAGGAGAAAAAGGAAGCAGCGGGTTTATCGCCCCGCGCCTGATATTAATATGCACGTGTTTGTACATTAAAGTACTTGCTTTCAATAGATTTGGGTGTTTAACCAGGAATGTGGTTGTTTGTTCATTTGGTAATTAACTTTTCCATGGGGTCACCAACCTGTTTTCCATAGGGGCTGAACCAGTTTACATTCCGCCTGCACTGTTTGACAGCATCCTTGATTTCTTCAGATCAACAAAATTGTCCCAGGACACCAAATCTCCACAGACTCCCCTTGCCATGACACAGGTTGGGAGATGTCACCTCTAGCAGCAAGGCTCTTAACATAGAAAACCTCCAGCTTTGCTTTTTCCAGATGTAGGGTAGTTTACAGGCGCCTGTACTCGAGGGTCGCTGAGGGACATCCACCACAGGAACGCATACTTCAGACATACTCGCAAGACCTGGCGCAGCTTTATCCACATGGAGAGCGATCTTGAGTTGCCAGCGTTACAACATCCATGCAAGCTGTAAGAGACCCTCTGCGCAAAACCACTCAAATAAACTCCTGCACAGAGAAGCTGGCTCACCAGGGGTGGGTGCAGAGGCGCTCACATTCCCGCCCTCTGATCCCACGCAGTCATTTCAACCTAGGCAAAAAACCTGGCCAGCGCAAGGCAAGGAAAGCCTCCCCCCGGGTACCTGGTCAGACACCCTAACTGCGTTCATGACCACGCCGACCAGAGGCCAATCACAACGCCGCCCATCGTGCTCGAACGCCACGCGGAAATGCTCCGCACAGCTGGCCATGTCACGGCAGCTAACGGGACTTGCAGTGGGTGCAGCACAGCGGGATTCTTCTCCCACTGGTTTACTGCAGATCTTCTGTAAGAGGACGATTGGAAAATAACTGCGCCAATTTTGGTCTCTAATCAGGTATTTCGGAAGAACCCAGGAGCAGCGGGGGGAAGGGTCAAGCTAGGCGCAACACGCGGAGAGCTTTGGCAAGGATCAAGCCACAGATGAGAGGGTTCAGTACACGGAAACAGCAGTCTTAATCACTAAAGCTTTCTCTGAGTTCATTCATTTCTCATCTCTTCGTTGCATCTCCATTTGCTCGGTGGTTTTAAACAGCCCAGGAGCCTTAAATCCAGATTTCTGGAAAGACACCGTTGCTCAACGTGTCTTTACTGTAAACTGTAGTAACTCACATATGGCCCTTAAGGTAAGTATTTAAAGTGAGGCACTTTAGACTAATATGATCTCACCATAATGCTAATCTGGGGACTTAGACAAGAGCTAATCGTTTCCTTATTGCAGTCGCTGTCCTAATGTTTCGTATGTCCCATCTGCAGTGGCTGCGCTTAGAGAGAGCAAGACATATAAGCACTGGATACTATTGTAGCGTGTGTCTTAAGCTGAGTCGTATTGTTACCAAGGGTCTCGGGGTTTATCTCTGCGTGTCACACGATCCCGATGGTTCGGATCCTGGCCTCCCTCTCTTCACAGATGCAGAGCTGAGGGCTCCTCATGGGAGGGAACGTGGGTCCTGGTCCCCAGACCGCCGAAGGTGGGAGGGATCTGGCTAAGAAGGGGGCGGGAGTTTGTTTCCACCCCCACCCCAGGAGGCCATTGTGCAAACACCTATCAGTCAACAAAACAGACTAAGGATTTGGCTCTGGCGGGAAGACATGTACTGAGGATCCAGGGTGCTGTCATGAGGGATGAAGGAGGTGTAGATTGACGAGGAGAGATAAGTGCAGGGGAGGGTGCAGGAATGCTTGGTGTTAATGGATCCTGAGATGCGGTTCAACAGGATGGAAAATCATTCAGAACGGTCCTGTAGTGCAACAGCACCCCGAAGGGCTCAGACTAGGTCTACCGGGTAGATGGGTGGGGGGGGTTGTCAGATGACTTACTGGAGAAGGTTGAGAGAGGAAGTTTTCACAAGGTGAATAGGTATTCAATTTTATATGCCTGTGAAAGTATTAACCAGTGGACCACTGGATATTGAAGAATAAGATCTCCGTGTTTGGGAAAGAAGTAGACACTATCTAAAAGGTTATAGTGAAGGCAGGGAGAAAGTTGGTTACATGGGAATTGTAGAATGAAATTTAAAAAACATTCTGTAAAAATAACACACCTCAAAGATTAAAAGAAGAGAAACAAAGAATTATCGCATATGGAAACAGCACATAACTGTCCAAACACGGTGTGAAAAGGAATCTAGGAAGAGGAGGGGGAGAGGCAGTGTATATTGCTGATTGAAGTTGCAAACCTCTGTTACCCTCTGTTACTACTTAGGAAACATACTCAGTACATCTTAGGAGAGCCTTGTTTGTGTTAGAAATGCTCTCCAGCACTGAGCCCCCAGCCCATGCTGTTTTTGTTGCTGTACTTATTTTATTTGTTAGTATATTTTTTGAGTGGTCTTAAATGTACCCTGGCTGGCCCCCACTCGTGTTATATTGCCAAAGGAGGGTTTTGAATTCTGATCCTACCTGCCTCCATTTCCTGAGTGCTGAGATTAAGGCATGTGGCCCCCACGCCTGGTTGATGCAGGTCTAGGACAAACCCAGGATTTGTGCTATGCTATACAACACACTTTACCAACGGAGGCTACTCTCATAGCCTCACTAGCATAATGTGTGTGTGTCTTAGAAGTTCACAAAGGAAAATTTAGGGTGGATCTGTTCTGTGAGCTGATTGAAGGGGTGGATACACAACTATATACAATGACCAAGCTTCTCAGTGAAAGCCTTAAGTAAAAAGAGGGGACTGTTGATAGTCCCTCCTTTCTAGGACAGTGCTAGGGATTAAATGACATAAGAAAGCACAATTCTACCACACAGGTAGTTATCAGTGCAAAAAAGAAAAGTGATCCAGAACCACTCCCTGAACAGTGTAAGCCTGAGAACAAGTACTGCAAGAATGACGACAGACCAAATCTGGGCTCCAAACCAACCTCACGAAATAAAGGGCTCTGCACAGGTCCTGTAAATGGCTGCGCCAAAAAGAAGTGGGAGAATTGAATAATTTTAGACTGAAAAAAGAGAAGTTTTGGATGTGCATTGTCAGCTCATTTACAATGTGCCAAAGAGGAATTAGATATTTTCCTTGGCTAAAGGTCTGAATAAAGAACAAAAAATATGTTAAACAAGAGTATGGCTGTAGAGAGGGACAGAAGATGTATTTAAGGGGAAAAGCAAGCTTTTCACAAAGTCCAGAGAGGCTAACTTATTTTAGTTAGTTATTTATTTAACTTTAGTTATTTAATCTTATTTATCATCGTGTACCCCCCACCCTATCCTCCCAACCCACCAGAGCTTATGCATTCTGCCAAGAGGGTAAATTATTCTTTCCAGATGTTGACAACCCCCTCAAAGTCCCAGTGGTCACCCACAGCCCTTTCTTCTGAAACTTTCTCTTCCTAACTAGCTCTTTCCTCAACATGCAAAGTTTTCTCCTCAGGGAGACAGCCTATCTTTGGAGAGAAATACCAGACTCCTGTTCTATACTGTTGTCCTGCCAGACTTCCTCTTGCTTTGTGTGGTCGGTTTGGATAGTGGTCCCACCATTAGGCTCTAGGATTCAAATGTTCATTTTGCGTTGAGCTGAAGGTGGCTGCTGGTGCTGTGGGGCAGCGTGAGTTTAACCTCTGTCAGCTGTTTGTCCGACGTGTACTGTTGCTTCGTCAGCCCCCACCAGGACCAATGGGACTCTGAAGCATAAAAAATCCTTTAAGTCTTGGTATGGTGTTACACAGCCAAGTGATTCAGAGGTACCCAGAGAGTGGGCTGGTGGCTGTGAAGAACCTGACCATGTGATGTTTGGAGAAGTGTGGAAAGACTTTGAACTTTGGCGAAAGCTCGTTTGACTATTGTAAGCAGAGCTTAAAGTGGGCCATTCTAGTGGAGGCCGGAAGAAAGCATGGCTGAAAAGATGGTGGTTCCAGGGAAAAATAAAGACTATAGGCAGCGAACTGGATTTTTGTAACAGAGTCTGGCAAGCAGTTTGCCCACAGCCCAGAGGCTTGCCTGAGGCTAAGTGAAAAGCAATGACTAATGTCTTTGGTGCAGAGGATATTTCAAGACAGCTAATTAGAAATGGTGGCGTGGTTTTAATGGTGTATATTGTGCAGATCTACAGTAAAAGCGCAAATGGGGCAAAAGAAATGCAGCATGTACAGTTTGGATCTGATAACTGCATAGGAGAATTAAAGGTGGGGCCAAGGCACTGTGACAGGAGAGTTTTCCTTTTGATAAGGAGATTAAAGTGATTAAGGGAAGGCCTCTGAGATTTACAAGACAACAAAAGAATCAGTACTTCATGGGCAAGACCACACCCAGCTCAATCCCCCAGCAGTCCAGGCAGAGAATAACGTTTGCAAAGTGTTGAAATAAGCAGGGTCCCATCCGCAAAATGCAAGCCAAACTCTCCGTTTCATTCACGTGGTGCTGCTTTCAGCATGAAGTTTGCAAAGTAGAAGGGGTCATCAGTTCTTCCTCCATCGGTTCAGAGAGCTGCCAGGTCAGGCAGAGTGCAGGAGGGCTGTCCCTGCATAAAGTAGGCCCTGCCAGGCCATTGCATGAAGCTGTTGAGTGTGAAGCCTGATGACATCGGCGCCCCAAGAAGTACATTCGAGATTGCCCAGACATGTGTGGCTATTTTCCAAGGAGATCTGCATACAGTGAGTGGTACCGGCCTAAGAAGGAGCGTATGTTGCACGCAAAGCTGAAGAGCTGAGCCATCTAAGACCTTTGGAAGTAAAGTCAGAAGGTGCATGTGGAGCTACAGGACGTGGAATTTGCCCTGCTGGTTTTGGTCTTGTTTGGTCCAGTATTTCTCACTATGTCTCTATTCCTCCCTTTTGAATGGGAATGTGTATCGGTCCACGTACATTGGGAGTATGTAATTTGTCTTTTTGATTTTACAGGAAGCTTAAAGTTTAAGAGATTGGCCTGAGTCTCAGAAGAGATTGGAACTGGGAACTTTTGAATGGCATTGAAACTGGTAAAGAATATGGGGACTTTTAAGGTTGACTAAACGCATTTTGCATTTATATGGTCAGGAGCATATGGGGCCAGGGAGTGGAATGTGGGGGGTTTGATGAGTGTCCCCCATCGGCTCTAGGTATTCATACATTGTCTCCAGTTGGTGGGCGTGTTTTTGGAGGTCTTGGAGGGTATGGCCGTGCTAGCGGATAGTGCGTTGTTGGGGGCAGGCTTAGTGAGTTTTAACCAGGCCTCGTGGCTCCAGTCTCCTCTGTTTCCTGTGCTCTTGTGAGATGTGACCATCTGTTTGCTGCTCCAGCTCCAGTCACCACACCTCCCACCCAATGGACTCTAAATCCCTGGAACCGTCCATCGTAAGTTCAAATAAACTATTCCTTTTAATAAGTGCTTGGACATGGTGTTTTATCACAGCAACAGAAAAGTGACTAATACACTTTGTCAGACACTGGGGGGGGGGGACACAAAAAACACTGAAGCTCTGGATGATGATTCCAGCAGTGTTTTAGAAAGAGCCTAAGAAGGTGAAGCAGGTTTCAGAAGACCTTGAATTTTAGGCTATTTCCTCATGAAATCCAGCGTTTTCAGGACATAAGGAGGAAAGCTGATCATGCAATCTTCAGCCACAACTACAAGTACGCACCAAAAGAAATCCCAAATCTTCCTTGACAGAAAAATATACACCCAAAGGTTTGTATGTTGAAACCTAATCCCTCATATGAAAATGTTTGGCAAGGGGACTTGGGAAGTGAGTAGGTTATTGGGACAGAGCTCTCCTTAAGGACATTACTTCACCCTTCCTTCCCCCAAGTGAAGATAGAAAAGATATTCACCTATGAACCAGGAATCCCATCAGAAGACATTAAATCTGCTGGTACTTTGATCTAGAAATCCATCTAGAAATCCAGCTTTCAGAACTATGAGAAATACATTTCTGTTGTAAAAGCCCCATTATCCAAAGTAGCTTATTATCGTCCAAATGCACTGGGACAAAGAATCAACTCACAGTTGGTGAGAGAACCAAGCAGATCAGACATTGGAGGAAATCCAAGGGGTAGCACCACCTGTAGACTTCTGTTCCACTTAGAGCACTTCTGAACCATCAGAATCACAAGATGAGTTATCTATTGCTGAAAATATCTGGTGATCTCAACACCTTCACACTGGCCGGGGGGTTAGCCCTGGCAGCACTAGCAGGTTCTGTCTTCCTCCCTGGCACTGCCAGAGGCGTTACTTCCTGAGAAGAAAGCCATTGCAGAGAACTCTTTACTCTCCCCCTTCCCACAGAGAATGGGTGGCAATGGAGAGACCTGAGCATGGAAGCTAACTGGGTAAACGCATAGCCTGCCTGGATCAAAGCTCTCCTCTTGGTCCAGTGAAGATTGGGCCATGAGGGATATGTTATTAAAATCAGCATATCTCTGGCTGGGCATGGTGCACACCTTTAATCTCAGCACTCTGGAGTCTGAGGTAGGAGGATTGCTGCAAGTTAAAGGCCAGTCTGGTCTACATAGTGAGTTCCGGGGACAGCTGGCGGCTACACGGAACCCTTTCTCAAAAAATAAACAACAACACACAATAAATAATAAATAAATATACCTACATAAATATTTACCATCCCAAGGGCCTAAGCCATTAGGGTTAGACTTTAAGAACTTGGGCATGAACCTCATATTTCTGTGCTGAACTTGTTTTACCACAAACTTGGTGTGACCAAGAGCGAGTTATGTGACATCTCTACTTGTCACTTTACCCCTGTTTAAAACAAACTATCCGGGCTAGAGAGATGGCTCAGCAGTTAAAAGCACTGGCTGCTCTTGCAGAGGACCCAGCTTTGATTCCCAGCCCCCACATGGCAACTAATTACATGAACTTACATTAACTCCAGGGAATTGGACACCCTCGTCTGACCTCTATGCCCATTGTATTTACATGCAAGCAATACACTCATACACATAAAAATACAAGTAATAAAATATAAAAATACTTCCTCACCAGACATGGTGGCACACGCCTTTAATCCTAGCACTCGGGAGGCAGAGGCAGGCTGATCCGTGAGTTCAAGGCCAGCCTGGTCTACAGAGTGAGTTCCAGGACAGCTGGGGCTACAGGGAGACCTTGTCTTGAACAAAAAGGAAAAAAAAAAAAACTTTCTCACGGTTAAAGGCAGGAGCTGGAGCCTGGATGTGATGTTGGTTGCTGGTGTTTGCAGCATTGCTTTGCTCTAGCTTGGTCTGTGACTGCTGTCTGTCTCCTCCCCTCTCCCACCCTCATCTCTGCCTGCAGCTATCTAGGCCAAGGACCTCTGCACACCTTGCCCCTTTTGGCAGTGGATAAACGTATATGAGGTAATATAGGACTCAGCCATCCACTGCCATTAAATCTATAGCTCTGGGCAACAACCTACACAATGAGTTTGTGCCTTGACAACACTGTATATATAAGGCACAGGAAAGGGTTCTGAGCAGAGTGACTGACGTGTTCTACAGTCCCACACACTGAAGCAAAAGCCCCGCTTCTGTTCTGTAAGTCCTGAACTCTCTCAGCTCTGGTAAGTTCTTCTGGTCATTTGAGAGCCAGTTTACTTGCTACAGGTGAAAGTAAGAATCTTAACAGTGGCTCCCCATCCTATGTGCAGGCTTCAAATCTGTGGGCTATCCAGAAACTTGTCACTGCGTAGGTTAGGGTTCCCAGGAGGACTTAGAATGCTGCTTAGCCAAGGTGACTGTGATCCAAACAACCTAAAATCAAATAGATCAATGGTCATAAGAACACATGAGTTTCACAGGACACTTGATCATGAAACTCTACAGCATTATCTTGCCAAATGAAAGAGGAGGGTGAGCAAGAAATACAACAAAACTGAAGAATCTTGTCAATAAGGAATCTGGTTTTGATATCTTGAGACAAGCCGTCTGAACACGAAGTGTCACCCTTTCATCTTGTTTTGTAATTTGGATGTCTCTGGGGATGCAGGAGATATTTTTGTGAGTCCTGTGTAGGGCCAAACATGAGGCAGGAGGAAGTTCCTGAAATGTGCATGCAGTTGTCCCAGTCTAGCTTAGAGGACTTCAGGGCTCAAATAGTCCTTATTCTTACTGATTGTATAAGACAATGCTGAATTAGAAGCACATGGAAATACTTGGCATCCAAAAGCAGATCATGGTTATAGTCTCATAACAGGAATGATCTGAAGCATAATTGTTCTATCTACATTCATACTTCTACAAAAATATGTTTAATATAAGACAACTCTGAGTTATCATATTAAAGAAAAATAATTTGAAAGTACACAAAGTTCATTTATAAATGTCTTTCTTATTTGAACTCACTGTTCATAGTTTTTTTTAAAATGTTAATGGAAGCAAGGTGTGGTGGCCACGCTTTTAATCTCAGCACAGGGGAAACAAAGGCAGATGGAGCTCCATGAGTTCCAGGTCTACACAGAGTTCTAGTCCAGCTGGGGCTATAGGGAGACTATGTCTTAAAAATACCCCTCCCCAATTTTTTTTCATGGAAAAAAGTTACCTGTCTTCTAAGTTGTTTTGAGGTGTTTTTGTTTATTTGTTGCTGTGTTTTCTTTTTGAGGACAGGGGAACATTGAGATGTCTGACTCAGTAGTTCAGGCTGTCAGGAGCTTATTCTATAGGACAAGGAGGCTGTGGAAGTCATGAATACTTTGCCTCTAGCTCCCAAGTGCAGAGAATACAGGCATACTCGACTAATGTAGGCTTAACTTATTTTTTTTTTAAATTTTTTTTATTTCATTTATTTCTGTATGTGTATGAATGTACTGTCTGCATGCAGGTCTGTGCACCCGGGCCGTGGAATGCCGCGGAGTGCAGAAGAGGGTCTCGGAATTTGTTCCCTCTGGAGCTTGAGTTCTCCTGGAATTGCGAGTCTCAGACGGTTCTCGGCCGCCCTGTGGTTGCTGGGGGGATCCGAACCCCGGTTCCCTGTTAAGAGCAGTCGTGCTCTTAACCGCTAGGCATCTCTCCAGCCCGGCTTAATCTTATTTTTTTGACACCAGAAATCATCAAAAATATTAGTGCAGAACTCAGTGACTCAGCAGGAATCCCAAAGATCCCAAGTTGAGACAGGAAGATTCTGAATTCTAGGCCAGTCTGGGTTACATAGTAAGACCCTATCTCGAAAAAAAAATAAATAATAATAATAATAATACAAATAAGAAGAAGAAGGAGAAGAATTACAGAAAACAAAAGGAGAACACTATTTCCTCTACTTCCTAATTGTATGACAAAGTTGCATAAAATAGATTCATTTCACTGGGCAATCTGTTCTTAGTTGGAGTCATAACTTTTGAACCTAAGCCTCAAGGGAACTTTACCTAAGCCTAGATAGTCTGGGCTCTGAGGCAGGATCTGTGCCTGTACTACAAGCTTTCCTGATCTGCATTAGAGAACATGGGTTGCCATGCTGCCTAGTAGGCAACTACTCCCTCCCGACTTTCTACTCTCTCTTTGCAGATCTCAAGGTCCAATATGAACACCACCACCACCACCACCACCATCAAAAAGCTTCCTATGAGGGACAGCAGAATGGAGGAGAGACACTACAAAAGATTCTCCACCAATTGGAAGAAGATATCCGTCCCGAAATGAAAGAAGACATACATGACCCCACCTACCAGGATGCGGAGGGCCCCCCGCCCAAGCTGGAGTACGTGTGGAGAAACATCATCCTCATGGCCCTGCTGCACGTGGGAGCCCTATATGGGATCACACTGGTTCCCAGCTGCAAGCTCTACACCTGCCTCTTTGGTGAGCAGCTCCCCTTGTCCTGCCCCAGTATGACAGAGTACCCCCAAGTTTCTCTCTGCTAATGAGGGGACTCTGACCCATGGCAGCAGCCCCTTTCTGTCCAGTTTCCCCAGCCTTTGCTCTTTGGTTTCTAATGGACTGACTCAGCTGGGAACAGAGCCTAGTGGGGTTGGGATGCAGGAGTGCCAGTTCTGGGAGTCCCTTAACATGAATGCTGAGCCCATGTGCAGGGGGCTTGGAGGGGCAGACCCAAGGCAGAGAGGCAGCTGTCCCTCCACAAGCTTTTCTGTGTGAGTCATCTGTTTGGGTGCCTTTCCCAGACTTCCCTGCCATGAGAGAACCAGCCGCCCTACCTAGGAAGCATGGGAACCAGGTACTAGACCAGAGGCTTCACGGATTACATGGTGAGCCCAGTCAGGGGACACAGCAAGGGGAAAGAACACAGGAGAGAACAGAAGGAAGTTATCCATACAGATGTTCAGACCACAGCCCCTGGTCAAAGCAGGCTCGTTTTCCCTAGAGGAAAATGAAACAAGCTCCTGTTCAACCCAAGTTCACAGGTATGTGATTCCACTCCTCCAGGAAGGTCTCCAGAGTATAGTGCATTCTGGTCAAGATGTTCTTAAAATAAGATTGCAGAAATATTTCATATTCCATTGCCTAGCCAGCCTACTTCTGCTTATCTCACGTGGCCACGCAGTGCTATGGACCTTGTATCTACTAACACCAGTCTTCTCTGTCCCAGACACACACTTGACAGGGACTATGAGCTTGGAGCAGCCCAGCCTTCAGGCTGCTATGATGAGGAAGACAGTGGCCACTGTGTCCCTGACCTGCCTTAGCTGAAATCCTCAGGAATCCAGGGGTGCAGGCTGATGCCAGTATTATCCCCTGGGTACACATGTGCTTTGCAGGTAGTTTCACTTGTGACCCCTGAAGCCTGAATCAGGAAGAGGGAACAGGAGCTCTGTAGACCTAAGGACACTTGCTGTTCTCTGAGAGACCATGAGAAAAGTGTTTGTTTCAGAATGACACCGGGAGGTCTTCTAGAGCAGTGTTAGGAGTAGATTCTTTCTAGGTACTCTCTCTTGAAGGGTAGAGGTATAAAAAAAGACTGCTTGGCCAGGTGTTAGGACTACCCCAGTCCTCTGAGGTCTGATAAGTGGTTAGATCTGGTCTTTGGAGCTTCATTTTAGAAGTTCTCCAGGTGCCTCAGGGAAATGCAGCTGGGAACATCCCGTCTCCTGACTCTGTACCAACAGGGCCTAAAGCATTTTCAGGTCTGGGAATGCCGTGTCCTCATCACATGGTGTCATTGCTCCCACAGAGGCATTGAGTGGGGGAAGACTCCATGTAGGAGGTGGCATTAATCTGTAGGTCAGGAGTGGCGGTTCTGTGGAGGAAGTGGAGGAAGTGGAGTAGGAGTTCTGTCCTTTCATTCCTCTGAGAGCCAAGAACATGAGCTTCAGTGTGATGAATCTGGGGCAGGGATGGCCTCTCCCTGGAGACTGAGGACTCCCTTCACCCATTCTTCTTCCTAAGAGGGGAGTCTTCAAATAGTTCATCCCCCGCAAGCCCTCTTCTAACTTGAGCCCTCTTCTAGGCTTCGTTCAATTCAGTTCTGAGTTGGTACCAACTGTACCTGTGCTTAGCTGGCCTCGTCTGCTAGTACAGGAAGCAGAATGCCTTTCCAAAGCCAAGGCTGTGCTTGCTTTTTGGTAACTTCTTTTTTTTTTTTTTTTTTTTTTTTTTTTTTTTGGTCTTTTTGAGACAGGGTTCCCTGTAGCCCAGCTGTCCTGGAACTCACTCTGTAGACCAGGCTGGCCTTGAACTCACAAAGATCCACCTGCCTCTGCCTCCCAAGTGCTAGGATTAAAGGCATGTGCCACCACGCCCGGCAGTAACTTGTTCTTTAGAATTATCTGTGTCCGTAGAAAGATACAGAATAGTGTGTATAACATGTGGCATGTACAGTTTCAACTATGTTCTATAGCCTCTGAGGATCTATTTCCAGCTGTCCCCAGGGGCACGATATAAGGTTTTTATGAAGGTCTCAGCTTTGTGTCTTACTGCTACCAGTTAGAGGAACAGATAGGTATATTCAGAACCCCCTTTCCCATTATAGAGTAGATGTGGCACCTCTTGAGACTTTGAGTCAGTGAGGCAAGACAATGCTGATGAGTTCTGTTGCCAGAGTGGATGATAGAGCTGAAACCAGAACAGATTACTGGCAGAAACCATAGCTTCAAACCATTTTTACTAGTGGTCTTGGAAAAACATATTCTTACTTCAACTGTGGTATCATGTTAGTAGCTCCTAACCCATTTAAGATGTACAGTGAATACAAGAATGTTAACATCCTTGGTAAAGCTTGAGCCCTGTGCCAATGTGCCAATGTGCCAATGTGCAGGGCTGATGATCTCTGATATGGTCGCACTCCCTGCTACAATGAACTGTCGTACTAGCTGCTAAATAGCCCTGGCATTGGATCTCATGTGTCCCCTTCCACGTGGGTGTCCTCTAATCAGATTTATCTGGCTACTGTTTTCAGAACATTATTATGGGTCCTTAGCACTGTAGTAGTAGCTGATGGCCTTTGACACCTTAGAGAAAGTTGACTAAAGATCACAGGACACAGAACTTGGAGTAATGCTTCTACATGGGACAATGGTTAGAGCCTATTCCCTGCCTTACCATTCTACATCCTTAGTCTCTGAACCTCCTTAGCTCTTCTCCATTTCTATGTGGAGAGTCTGCGAGGTGATGGTATTTTATCCAAGCAGTGAAACCTATGTGGTCTCAGAGGCCAAGGCAAACCTGAGACAGTTAGGAACACCCCAACAGGACAGAGGCAAATAAACTCATTGCCCTTCAGCCTGTACTGGATAAAAGCAAGGCATGTATTTATTTATACCCCACCCTTGGGTAATTCCAGCACCAGCTTAAGCACATGAAGTCCTTCAGAAAGAGGATGGGTATCTCCCCCACAATCCATCACTCTAGCAAATCAATAATGGTTTGACTCTCTTTGTTCAGAGGGCAGCCTAGTCTCCACTCTAGTCAGTGTTCTCTCTACAATCGAGCCACATGAAAGTCATGCCTGAATACCCATACATTTGGATAATCTTAGTTCTATTGCTTTGGTGTCAAAAGATCCTGCATCTTGGGAAAACAGAACCTCATCCCAAGCCTTCAAAAGACAGACTGTAGCATCCAAAGTGTTTTGAGGTTATTTTCCACATGAACTTTCCTGTTGGTGATCTCCACTGTCTTTTCCTGCAGTATGTTTCATGTATATATTTAGCGGCCTGGGCATCACAGCCGGGGCTCATCGCCTGTGGAGCCACCGAACTTACAAGGCTCGGCTGCCGCTGAGGCTCTTCCTCATCATTGCCAACACCATGGCTTTCCAGGTAAGAGGCTGGTGCTGCTCAGTTCTTGTCTGTTTTCTACCGATGATGCAGGGCAGAGATGAAGGAACCAGTTCCCTGAGAGAGGATAACCACTGCCCTTCCTAGTCTTCTAGGATTACATCAATTGCATGCTTAGTAATGAGGTCCATACAGCATGAGTCTTCTTGGGAAGGGAAACAAGAAGAAACTCTCTAGGTACTGGGTCATTTCTTACCAAGTTCCTGTGTATTCATACAATGTGGCTGCTGTGGTCAGCATAAAGGGCATTTATGCAGGGGGCTGGAGAGATGGCAGCGGTTAAGAGCGCCGACGCTCTTACAGAGGACCCGGGTCGATCCCCAGCACCCACATGGCGGCGAGAGCCGTCTGAAACTCAATTCCAGGAGAACTCCAGTCCAGGGGAATCCGAGACCCTCTTCTGACCCCGCGGCATGCACGACATGGGTGCACAGACCTGCATAGAATACATTATACACATATGAAAAAATAAAAAAAAAAAATAAAAAAAAGGGCATTTATGCATTAGGCACTGACCCTGGTTTCTTGGACAGTGACTGAATATTAAGCTTATACTTTATGATGACTATCCCATCACAATGGGATTGAAAGTGAAGTGTTACAGACTCAGGGATTCTTGATTTACATAGTGTGTAAACATTACTAAAGGCAGTGACCACCTGCAGGCACTGTGCTAGCATTTGACATAGATGAGCTCATTAAGTCTCCATGCTGTCTTTAGAGGTCAGTACAATTGTTATCTCCACTTCAGATGATGAAATTGAGTTAATGAATTGTTTCTTAGCCCAATGTTGGGATGCTATCTATGGCTGCCATGCTGGCTAAGTCAGCTACTGAGGTTGTTTGAGGCACAAGATCATAACACAGGAATGAAGGAATTAGAGAACAGAGTTTCCTTTAGTATAGGTCAATAAATAGTGCGTAAGCTATGTGGACTAAGAAGAAAACAGGAAACCGAATAAAGCCCTTTGCATAGTAATATTGGAGGTTCTCAGCATATATCAGTAAATGGTCCACATATCACTCATCTTACCCTAGCAACTTATACCCTGAACTCTTTGGTCTCTTTGGGGGGGGGGGGTAAACATGAAATTGTTGATACATAATTGAAGGGTTGGAAAAAGTTCCAGGTAAGAGGTCCTTAGGAAATGTGCCTAAGCTCATAAGTCACATGCTGGCCTTATTAATAACCTGTCACTGTGAAGATATCAGGATACAGCTTCCCCATCTACATTCACGCACCAGTATGCCAGGCCCCAAGGCCACCTGCTTCTTATTCTCCATGCTCAAGGACTAGGGGATCCATTAGGACCCTTTCCAATGCTCCTTGTTTAACGAGCTACTGTTCTAGGGCTGGAGAGATGGCTCAGCAGTTAAGAGAACTTACTGCTCTTGCAGAGGACCCAGGTTCGATTCCCAGCACCCACATGGTGGCTAAGAACCATATTTAACTCCAGTTCCATGGGAATCCAACACACCTTCTTCTGAACTCACGGCATGCACGACAAGGGGCACCAACCTACATGCAAGACAGTAGTATATCATACATATAAAAAATAATTTTAAAAATTAAAGAGTACTATTCTTGCTAATAACTGAGTGCTGTGACCGGCTCCCTTCTCTATACCCACACAATCTCAGAAAGCAGCAGTCTATTCCTGTGCTTCGTTGCTCTGTGACTTTGAGTTGCTTCCCTTGTACAGATAGGGTACTCCCCGCTTTGGATCCAGAGTTCTAGAGACTTTGTGACTTGAGCTGAGAGTCCCAGGCCCCTGCAGATATCTGGGCACTAAAGTCTTCCAGGAGGCCATCTCTTCTCAATACTGGGGATTCTTCTCTTTCTGTCCTTCCAGAATGATGTGTATGAATGGTCCCGAGATCACCGGTGTCCACCCACAAGTACACAGAAACCCACGCTGATCCTCACGATTCCCGTCGTGGCTTTTTCTTCTCTCATGTGGGTGGCTGCTTGTGCGCAAACACCCAGCTGTCAAAGAGAAGGGCAGTAAACTGGACATGTCTGACCTCGAAGCCGAGAAACTGGTGATGTTCCAGAGGAAGTACGTGAAGGGAGGATGGAGCTGGGGATGTGTGCCCTGGGCAGCTGGGGTTTAGGGACTCTACTTTTTCTTTCTAAATAAAAGTAGAGAGATTTCCTGGGTTTGCATGTTTAAGACCATCATATCAACCCCCATTTTTTTTAACAAATCTAGACCCCGTGTTCCCAGCCCATTTCCCCCAACCCGCCCAGAGCTCATGCATTCTGCCAAACATGCTTTTCATCTCTTTCTCAGTCTTTCTCAATATTCTCCATGAGGGAGGTGACTGTTTTGAGCAGAATTCACTGTTTCGTTTTTTTTTTCCTGTTTTTTGTTGTTGTTTGTTGTTGTTGTTTCCAATATGCATTACGCCAACTGCTTTGGACACAAGCTCAGGGGCCTATCACAAGAATACTTAAACACTAGGTAATTGGCATTAGCATTCACAGATGAGGGTATACCATTCATCGTTTGTTTTTTCTGGGACTGTGTTACTTCACTCAGCATGATGTCCCTAGCTCCTCAGCCCATTTTCCTGCAAACCTCATGATGTCTCTTTCTTTACTGCTAGCATAGAAACTCCATTGTGTAGTGGTACCACATTTCCTCTATCCACTATCAGTTGAGGGGCAATTTAGGTTGGTTCCAGCTCCTTCTATTGTGAAGAGAGCTGCAAATAAAACTGGCCGTGCATGTATCTCTGTGTGGGGTGAGTCTTGAGGTAACCCCAGGAGTGGTATGGCTGGGTTGGGTGGCAAGTTCATTTCCAGTCTTCCAAGGGTTCTCCACACTGCTTTCCATAGTGGCGTACGTTTACATTCCCACCAGCAGTGGATGAGTGTTCCCTTCTCCCCACAACCTCTCCAGCACTTGGTATCATTTGTTTTCTTGATCCTAGCCAGTCTTATTAAGAGTAAGATGATACTTAAAGTGGTTTTGATTTGCATTTCCTTAATGATTAATGATGTTGAACACTTCTTGAGGTGTTCTTCAGACATCTCTAATTCCTCACTTGTGAAGTCTCTCGTTCAGTTCTTTGCTCCATCTATTGAGTGGGTCATTTGTTTTTTCTTTTTTCTTTGTTTTTTGAGAGTTTATAATTATTCTGGAAATCAATGCTTTGTCAGATGTATCTGCACTGAAGGTTTCCTCCCACTCTGTGGGATTTCTCTTCTTCATTCCCTTGATTGTTTCTTTTGATGTACAGAAGCTTTTGAGTTTAATGAGGTCCCATTTGTCAATTGTTGACTTATTTTTTGTGCAGCTGCTGTCTGATTTAGGAATTCTTTTCCTATCCCTATGTCTTGTAGTCTGTGACAACTTTTTCTTCTATCACCTTCAAGATTTTGGGGTTTCAGTTGAGGTCTTTAATCCATCTGGTGTTCACTTTTGTACAGGGCGGAGAGGTAGGGGTTATTATATTTCTTCTATAAGTGGTGATCCCAGTTTTGTCAACACCACTTGCTGAAGATGCTTCTTTTCTCCATTGTGGCTTCTTGGCCCCCCTCATCAAATATAAGATGGCTGAAATTGTATGTGCTCATTTGTACTTCGGTTTTTTTTCCTATGGTCAACAGGTCTGTTTTTGTCCAGTACCAGGCTGTTTTTATGACTATAGCCCTGTAGTATAGTTTGAAGTCTGGTATAGAGATCCCCCTGTATAGCTCTTTTAACTCAGGGTTTTTTTGGCTTATTTGGGGTCTTTTTTTTTTTTCCAAATGAATTAAGAACTTTTGTTTCCAAGCCTGTGAAAAAAAACTCTTGGGGATTTTTGATTGGGATTCGTTAAATCTATATAAGAGTTTTGGAAAATGGACATTTTTACAATGTTAATTTTCCCAATCCATGAGCATGGGGGTTTTTCCATTTCTGATTTCTTTTTTCAATTTCTTTCTTTAAAGGTTTAAAATTTTGTTGTTTAGAGATCTTTGGTGTCTTTGGTTAGGTTGTTTCTAGGTATTTATCGTTTTTGAGGCTATTGTGAGTGGGAAGGCTCTCTTTGAATTCTTTCTCCAGTTGCTTGTTCTTGGTTTAAAGAAAGGCCATTGATTTTTTAAGGTTAATTTTGTATCCTACACTTTGCTGAAGCTGTTAATCATTTCTAGGAGTTTTCTGGTGGAGTTTTTAGCATCCTTAAGTAAACAACATATCATCAGCAAATAGGGATAGCTTGACCCCTCTCTTTTCCAATTAGTACTCCTTTAAATATCCTTTTCTTGCCTTATTACTCTAGCAAGTGTTTCAAGCACTATATTGAAGAGATGGTGACAGGGGCCAGCCTTCGAGTTCCTACCTTTAAAGGGAATGTTTCTGTCATTCCCCATTTAGGATGATATTGCTGGGTGGGTTTCCTGTATATGGCTTTGATTACATTGAGGAATGATCCCTCCAATCCAATTCCTTCTAGGACTTAAGCATGAAGGTATGCTGGATTTTGTCAAAGGCTTTTCAGCATCAATTGAGATGGATGGTGTGGTTTTTGTCTTTTTCCGTTTATGTGTTTATGATGTTTATTTGATTTCATATGTTGAACCATCCCTGCATCTCTGGTATGAATCCAACTTTGGTCATATGGATGATCTTCTTGATATGGGTCTTATGCGATTTGCAGTATCCTGTTTAGAATTTTGGCATCTGTGTTCATGAGGGAGATGGGTCTATAATTCTCCTTTTTAGTTGGATCTTTGCCTGGTTTTGGTAATAGAGTGATGCTGGCTTCATAGAAGGAATTTGGGAGAATTCCCTCTGATTGTATACTCTAAACAGTTTCAGTAATATGGTTGTAGTCTTTTGAATGTTTTATAGAATTCTGCTGTGAAACCATTCTGGCCCTGGGCTTTTTTTAGTTGGAGGCTTCTTACTACACATCCTCTATTTCTTCATATGTTATGGGTCTGTTTAAGCTGCTGACTCTGCTTGGCCAGCTTTGGTGATTCCCAGGATTTCAGTATTCATCCCATTTCTTCTAGGTTTTCAAACTTGGTAGAATATAGGTTCTTGTAATATTCCCTAATATTTCTGGATCTTTTCCTTGTCCGTTGTGATATTTCCCTTTTCATCACAATTGTATTGTTTTTGGAGTTGTTCCTTCTTTCTTTTTGTTTAACTGGGCTAGAGGTCTGTCTATCTTGTTTATTCTTTAAAGAACCAACTTTTGGCTTCATTGATTTTTGTATTGTTTTGTTTCTATTTCATTGATTTCTGCTCTGATTTTGTTATTTCTTCCTGTCTTTGCGTTTAGGGTTCACTGTTGTTGCCTCTCAAGTGCTTTTAGCTACTGTTGATCATTCCATGTGCTTTCTGTTTTCTAAGTAGGCACCCAGGCTATAAATTCCCTCTTAGGATTGCTTTTAAGGTATCCCATAGTTGTTTGTGGTTTGTTTTCCATTGTCTCAGTTCCAGGAATGCTTTATTTCTTTCTTTATCTCTTTCCTTGACCCATTCATTATTCAAGAGTGGTTTGTTTAGTCTCCATGTGTTCTTGAGGCAGGAGGGCTTGTCCTGGTGTTGATGTTGAGCTTTATTGCACTGTGGTCTGATAGAATGCATGAAATTATTTCAATCTTTTTGTATTTGTAGAGGTTCTTCTGTGTCCCAGTATGTGGTCGATTGGAGAATGTTCCATGGGGTGGCGGTAAAAAGTGTATTCTCTGGTATTAGGATGGAATGTTCGTAGTAGAGGTCTATGAGGTCCATTTGGTGTATCATATCGTTCAGTTCAGATGTCTCTCTGTTTATTCTTTGTCCTGTTGACCTATCCAAAAGAATCAGTGGGGTATTGAAATCTCCCACTATGAGTGTACTGGGGTTATCTGTGACTTGTGGTCCTGGAGAATTGTCTTTATAAGTTTGGTGCACACAGAATTTGGGGCATATATATTTATATTGTGAAATCTTCTTGGTGAATTGTTCCTTTGATGAAAAGTAATGGCCTTCTTGTCTCTCTGTGATTTCTTTTACTTTGAAGTCTATTTTGTCCGATATTAAATAGCAACACCTGCTTTCTTTTTTATACCATTTGCTTGGAATATTTTTTTTCCATCCCTTCACTTTAAGGTGGCCTGTCCTTGAAGGTAAGATGTGTTTCTTGTAGACAGCATATGGATGGATTTGTTTCCTAATCCAGTCTCCCAGTCTATGTTCTTTGATTGGAATTTAGTCCATTAATATTTAAGGTTATGACTGATAGGTTTGTTTTTTTTTTTTTTTTTTTTTTTTTTTTTTTTTTTTTTTTTTTTTTTTTCTTTTATTGATTTTCTTTCTAGGTGCCTGGGGGTGTTGCTCCTTTCTTCTGTTCTTTGAATTGCTTCAAGTATTCTTGAAGGGTTGTTTTTGGACATGTATTCTTTCAAGTTGTTATGTCATGGAAGGTTTTTCTCTCCTTCAACATAATTGACATTTTTGCTGGATATAGTAACCTGGGTTGGCATCTATTGTCCCTTAACACTGGGAATGTCTTCTTGCTTATAGTTTGCATTGAGAAGTGGTTGTATTCTGATAGGTTTCCCTTATAGGTCACTTGTTGTTTTCCTCTTAGCTTAAGATTTTTGTCTTTGTTTGGGTGGTCTAGCATTTTAACTATGATGTGCTGGAGAATTTTTTTCTGATCTTGTCTGTTGGAGTTCTATGTGCTTCTGTTATTGGTATTGGTTTGTTCCATTTTAGTTGGGGAAGTTTTCATCTATTTATCTGTTGAAGATCTGATCAATACATTCTCTTGGGATTTCTCTCTTCCTCTATTCCTATGATGCGGAGGTTTGATCTTTTCAAGTGTCCCACAGCTCCTGGTTGTTCCACTTTTGTGTATTTTAAATTTTATAATCTTTCCTTGAGGTTTTTAGTTGTTCTGTGTTTATCTTCCAGGTCTGATATTCTTTGTTCTGCTTCCTCCATTCTGCTTCTGAGGCTTTTTCTTCCATCTTCCTCTTGAATGGAGGTGTTTTTTCTTTTTCATTTCCTCTTCTGATTTCTTTAGTATTTCTACTTCTTTTGGACTTCTTGATTCTTCTTGTAGCTCTTTGGTCGCTGGTTGGTTTCTTTATCTTTTTCAGCATGGGATCTTTTCATTTTCTACTTCCTTCCAGGAGTTTTCATTCTCTCTCTCT
Source organism: Rhizomys pruinosus (assembly GCA_009823505.1). Classification (NCBI taxonomy): domain Eukaryota; kingdom Metazoa; phylum Chordata; class Mammalia; order Rodentia; family Spalacidae; genus Rhizomys; species Rhizomys pruinosus. The sequence continues at coordinate 35,616 of VZQC01012135.1, forward strand.
AGGTCCTTCTTGAGTTCCTCATTCTCTTTTCTTGTTCTTTGATTTGTTCTTTATGATCTTGTAGTTCTTTAAATATGTTCCCAATTGTGTTTCTGATGTCTGTGTCCTGGGGCATCCCCAGAGGGATCCCACTGCAGGAGTCTTCCATAGGTTGGTAAAGCTTGGCAGGGATTATCCTGCCCCTTTCCAGTGTTTGTCTCTTCTTCATGATCCTGGCATATGGGCTTCTCCTTGCCTGTATTCCAATGTGAGTCCTAAATGCCTCTTCACTGTGTTGAAGGCTTGCTTTGCTTGCCTCCTTCAGATGCCTCTTCATAATCCCAGTTGGCCGGGGGGGGGTCCTCTTCAGCCCGCACCCCGGTACCTTCCGCTGGCCTTAGGAGGTCTCAGATCTCAAGAGTCACACAAGCCCACCTTTAATACCAGCTGGGAGGATAACTCTGCCCCCACAGCCACAAAATCCAATCAAGCCAAAGACACCACCTTTAATCCCATCTGGGAGGATAACTCGGACCCCACGACCACAAAAGCCAACCAAGCCAAAGACAGCTGGACCAAGTGATAAACAATCAGCTTCGCTGAGGCACCCAGTTCCTACCTGTCTCCTGCTCTTCCTTCTGCTGGCCTCAGGAGATCTCTCAAACCCATTTTTAATGGCTCAGAGGCCCATGGTAATACTTTACTTTGAGCATTTAACTAGATCATTGATCTAATCAGGACAGCCATAGATACAAAAGTGATTGTAGCAGAGAAGAGACAAGTATAAAACAATCATGACAGAAATCAGAATATGCAGACTACTGTCTGTTCTTGAGGGATAGAGAAAAGGAGGAATAGCTCTGTGGAGATAGCTAGGGGAGGGTATAAAACAAAATAATCAGAGTCTTCTGATGTACAGAGATTCTGTATAAGCAGGAACCATATACACAGAAAGAGTAGTGAGTGAGATAAATTATATCAGATAGTCTTGCCACATAGTCCTTCTGTTTCAAGTATAGGGTATAACAGGAAGACTGACTTCAAAGAGAGACTGATGTCCTTCCTAGATCCAGATATGGAATCAATTCATTCTGCAATGGGGACCGCTCAAAGAATTTTCCAATAGCATGTAGCAATCTGAGATATGCTTCAGAAGGGCTGCTGTCAAAACAAGTGAAGGCAACTGTAGAACTAAGATATGAGGTGCAAGGACACAATTGCGAGAGTACAGAGGACCTGTGCTAGGGAAGCAGTAGCAAAAGTGGGAGCAAACTGAGTCCAGGGAATGTCAGTGATAGAAATGTCCACAATCTGATGGCTGGGGGGATGTAAGAAGCCAAGACCTTGGAATGGCAGTGGCATGGTCTGTATGGAAATTGAGAGATAGACAGAGACCTGCAGGTAACCACGGACATTCAGTGTGCCTCCTAGATGGAAAGCAGAGCAAAGACTAGAAGGTGGGGGAGGAAATAAAACATGACATGCCAAATTCTCACCAAAGACCTTATTTGGGGGGAAAAAGAAGCTCAAAAGCAGATGGACTGCATCTGAAGCATCAGAACTTGGCTGATGAGGTTGGGATTTGACCCTGATTTGTTTATCCAACCTGTTGTTTTGCTCTGGTGAAAAAGAGTAGTGGATTTCTTCTCAAGAGACAGGTGTGGTATTCTAATGCTTAATACACTTCCTACTGATGTGGTCCTAGGAAAGTCATTAATGTGTCCATGTTGCCTCATTTAAAAGCTGAGATAAACTGGGTGTGGTGGCATATACCTTAATCCCAACACTCAGGAGGCAGAGGCAGGTGGATCTCTGTGAGATGGAAGCCAGTCTGGTCTATATAGTGAATGTCAGGCCAGCTGGGGCTACAGGGAGACCCTGTCTCAAAAAGACAAAAAAAAAATTATATAAAACATCTGCTAAGCCAGGCGTGGTGGTGCATGCCTTTAATCCTAGCATTTGGGAGGCAGAGTCAGGTGGATCTTTGCGAGTTCAAGGCCAGCCTGGTCTACAGAGTGAGTTCCAGGACAGCTGGGGCTACAGGGAGACCCTGTCTCAAAAAAAAAAAAAAACCTGCTAAAAAGAATATCCCACTCTCTCCTAAAGGTTTCGGCCCTCTCCTTAAAAAACCATACTGTCGGGGGTAGGAGGATAAGCACAGGTGCACAGTGGGAGGTTGCCACTTCAGGTAGGTGTGAGAGTAACCCCTCCATATACTCTGTATAATCTCTCAATGCAGGTACTACCTACCTGGTCTCCTGCTGATGTGCTTCATCCTGCCCACAATGGTGCCCTGGTATTTCTGGGGTGAAACTTTTCTACACAGCTTTTACATTGCTTCTTTACTGAGATATGCATTAGTGCTCAATTTCACCTGGCTGGTGAACAGTGCTGCCCACCTCTATGGATATCGCCCTTATGACAAGAACATTGGCGCCCGAGAGAATTTACTGACTTCAGCGGGAGCTTTGGGTAAGTCAGCAGTCCACAGCAAGATCCTATCTCCTGGTCTGTTGAGTATGGTTTTCTGCTAGAAACCTAAAAGGTCAGATAAGATTTTTTGTTGCTGTTGTTGTTGTTGTTTCAGTTTTGGTTTTTCAAGCCAGGTTCTCCCTCTGTAGTTCAGACTGGCTTGGAACTCATTCTGTAGCCCAGACTGGCCTCAGACTTGAAACAATATGCCTGTCTCTGCCTCCAAAGTATTGGGATGACAGTGGCTCCTAACTTTGTTTTTTGCTAGGTTATGTCTCAGTCCTTCCACCTTAACACCAGGGTCATTATGTAAGAAAGTCATATGACAGTCAGACATGTCTTCTATGAAAAAAAAAGGGTGAAAAATAACACTGCCTTTGGTTGCAGGTTCCAAAACAATCTCCAAATATTCATTTAAACCTTTTTAAGGTTGTCTTTTTCCTGTCTCCTCTAGATTGGCCTGCGTCTCACTTGGGTTAGAAGATGCATAAATAGAACACTAGGGTCAATGGAATAGCCAATAAACCCAGTGTTTTACATTTAATCATGCTATATGAAATGCAGTAAAAGTAGTTACAACCTAGTTCACTTAACTTCAAATGCTTGAGTCTGAATGTATTTTCTTTTCATCTTCTTGCTGTGGTTTTATAAATCAAGCAGCTTCTACCCCCAAATATGTTCTTACTTTGACCCTTCTGAAATGGATCACTTTTATTCTATGTTATGAGATTTTCATAGAATAACGTGGCTGAGATAGGTTCTGTATTTGAACTGGAACTCAAGTGCATTTCTCCAGAGCCGGTGTCCTCACAACTGGCTTCAAAGTGGTCCCAGTGTTATTTCTTCATATCTGTGTTTTGTCCTTGTTTATATTTTATGTACTATTTTATTTTATGTGTATCAGTGTTTTGCCTGCATGTATATAAGAGTACCTCATAGGTGCGATGGCCCAGAGAGGTCAGAAGATGGTATAGGATCTCCCTGGAACTGGAGTTACATATGGTTGTTAGCTTATAGGTCCTGGGACTTGAACCCAGTTCCTCTGGAGGGGCAGCAAGTGCTCTTTTTTTTATTAATTTTATTTCTTTCTGTATGTGTATGAATGTACTGTCTGCATGCAAGTTTGTGCACCCGTGTCGTGCAATGCCGCTGAGGTCAGAAGAGGGTCCCTGGATTCCCCTGGAACTGGAGTTCTCCTGGAATTGGAGTTTCAGACGGTTCTCGGCCGCCATGTGGGTGCTGGGGATCAAACCTGGGTCCTCTGTAAGAGCGGTTGGTGCTCTTAACCGCTAGGCCATCTCTCCAGCCCAGCAAGTGCTCTTAACCACTGAGGTATCTCTGCAGCCACCGACGACCGTTTCTCCGTATCTCCTTCACTGTCTCTCAGGTTAACAGTATTGGGGTCTGGGTCACTATGTATTCTCTGGCATTTTCCAATGTAAAGCATTTCTCCAGCAGAATGATCTTCTCTCGCCCAGGAGAAACTTTCTTCCCAAAAGGCTCCTGTACAATACTAGTGAGTGAGATCTCTCAATATATTTAAGATGCCTCAGAGGGAACACACTGGAGTGCATCCATTCAGTCAAAAGCAGTAGGGTTCTTTCAAGTTCAAGGTACCCTGGAGGTAAGAAGTATGCAAAGATGAACCAGAGATCAGGGAACTGTCTAACTGCTCCCTTGCTTCTGTTCCAGGTGAGGGCTTCCACAACTACCACCACACCTTCCCCTTTGACTACTCCACCAGTGAGTACCACTGGCACATCAACTTCACCACATTCTTCATCGACTGCATGGCTGTGCTTGGTCTGGCTTATGATCGGAAGAAAGTATCCAAGGCTGCTGTCTTAGCCAGGATTAAAAGAACTGGAGGTGGAGGTGGAAGCTATTACAAGAGTGGATGAGTCGTGGTCTAAAAGTCACATAGGCAGAAGTTTAATGGTCTGTTGATTACTTAGAGAGTAATGCTATCAGGAAGCTAAAGATGATGCCATTAACCCATTTCTATACAGTGTTCTTATGAAATGTTCAAGTACCAAAAGCCATAACTGTCTTTTTTACAATGCTAATCTGATATTCTTTCTTTTCATCTGATCCTTTTTCTGTATCTCCTTCACTGTCTCTCAGGTTAACAGTGTTGTCTTTCATAGGTCCTCTCTCAACTACCTCTGATAGTCTAGCATCCTCTGTTTACTCAAGTGATAAAAGTCTGCCTCAGAAAAAGCTGGGAGTGGTGGCACACACCTTTAATCCCAGCACTTGGGAGGCAGAGGCAGGCAGATCTCTATGAGATTGAGGCCAGCCTGGTCTACATGGTGAGTTCCAGGCCAGCTGGGGCTACAGAGAGACCCTGTCTCAAAAAGACAAAAAGAAAAAGAAAAAAAAGGAAGAAAGAAAGGAAAGGAAAAAACAAAAAGGAAAGGAAAAGAAAAGAAGAAAAGAGAAAAGAGAAAACTCTCATTGAGCTGCCCTGGCCTTTGAGGTAGGTGGCTCAATCTAGAGATACAATGAAGTCTGGGCAGTCCCTGTTAATTGATATGAACCTATGGTTTCCTAGATAGGAGGGGAAAAGAACTTCACTGGCCAGAGCTTGAAAAGCAGGCAAACTGGAACGAGAGAGTCAAGTATCCTTCCTAAACAGGGATAGTGTTGCACAAAATAAGTTTCAAGGAAGTTCTTTCTGTGATCAGCCCCACCTGCTTCCAAAGTCAACTCGGAGGTCTTCCTTCTCATTTTCCCTCTCAGTCCTAAGCACCTGGGCTTGGCACTTTAGGACCACAGCGGCAAATCTAATGTCTAAATATTCTGTATGGTAAGAACCTAACAAGACCTATTTACTTAGTAGGAAATGTGGTCTCAGCTGGGAAAGGCATCTGGTCTTCTGTAATAAGAGGATTTCTTGTTTCATGGAACAAGATGTCTTCTGGTGGGGTATGGACTACAGTGGGTGAGTACAGACGATCAGAGTTTGGAGCAGTCCATGGGTCACTGCTCTTTCAACTTCCTTCATTGCTCTGCCTTATTCAGTACATTGCATGGCCTCTGACAATAGTGAGATGGCTGTGGGGTCACCAAACACCCAACAGGAGGAGTCCACAGCCAACCAGAACATGTCGTTACCTAATTAATTGGTTGGAACTTGGTTGTGCTTGACTATTTAGCTCTGAAGGAGGGCCCATGAAGAGACCTGAAGTAGAGGAGGAGTTATATGGGTCACTATTCCTCCCATTTCAAGACAAAGATGGGTAAACTGAGGACAGTGTTGGTAGGTGGCTCCTCAGAGACAACTTTCTGAAAGGGTTCTAGAAGCTATCCAGGGGACTGAGAATGTACTGGAGTAAGTGATTAGGTGTCCTACTGAAACAGGTTCAAATCTGGGTCCCTTTATTAGTCCAAGCTGTTCCTTCATTTGGTAAAATCCACTCTTCTGCCCACAGTAGTATGACTGTTCTCTCATTCCTTTCTCTGAACCACACCTCCCTGTAGGCCTGCTTTGGAGGAAGAGTAGGAATCTCTGGCTCACCTTAATTCTGGATTCCTGGCTCTATTCCATCTGCCTCTATTCTCCTGGTTCTTTCTCTTCCTGGTTTTGTCCATTCCCTGGACAGGAAATCTCCTGTGTGTATTCAGGGCAGCACAGACCTGCTTCCCAAGCAACTCTCCCTCTTGTAGACACAATGCCAATGAATAGGGAACTATTCTTTCTCTTTAGCAAGCAGAGCTGGCTATCTCTTTCCTGAAGCCTCCACATCCTCCCCACATCCACCCCTGATGCCTCCAGCACACTGATGACCCCAGACAAACTGTTCTAGAGATATTGCTAGTCCAGACAGTTTTTCTCTCTCTTTACTCATGACTAATCTAAATGCTGACACTGTGGCAATGAGTCATCCATGCACCAGGCACCAGAAATGAAGCCAAAACAGCCTTGGCTCTTTGGGATGGCATTCTGTTCCCTGCACACTAACCCCCAAACCTCAATATTCTTCCTTCTTGGAACACTTGTAGACAAATCACAAGTTTGAGGCCAGGATCAATTAAATACCAAGATCCTATTTAAAGAAAAAAAAATACCTCTGCAAGCCATGTTATCTTATAGGAGACTAGAACTAAGAATGTAAAAGGAATTCTTATACCTCAACAATAAAAAGTCAAACATTCTGGTGCATGCCTTTAGTGCCAGCACTCAGGACTCAGAGGCAGGCAGAGTTCAAGGCTAGCCTGGTCTACATAGAGAGTTCCAGTACAGCTGGGGCTACAGGGAGATCCTGTCTCAAAATGACCAAAAAAAAAAGTGAAACATTCTGATTCTTTGACTATACATTTTGGCAAAGCAGGTACAAAAACTGCCAATAATTATATGAGAAAAATTTTAGCATCAGTAGCCATCAAGGAAATATAAATCAGAAGAGTGATGAATTACCACTCCATACCCAATAGAATGGATATAATTATAAAATTTTCTGGGCTGAAGAGATGGCCTAGCAGTTAAGAGTGTGGACTTCTCTTGCAGAGGACCCAGGTTCGATCCCCAGCACCCACATAGTGGCTCAGAACCTTCTTTAACTCCAGTTCCAGGGGAATCCGACACCCTCTTCTGACCTCTGCAGCATTGCACGACACGGGTGCACCAACCTACATGCAGACAGTACATTCATACACATAGAAAAAAAAGAAAAAAAATTTCTAAGGAACAGCCAAAACAAATGTTGCTGAGGATATGGACAAATTAAAACACCCACTGTTGGAGGGAATCTAAGATAGTACAACTGCTTTGGGAAATACACTGTCCATTCTTCAAAAAGTTAAAAACATAACTCACCCTGTGACCCAGTACTTCTACACTTTGGTATACTCAAGAGAATGGAAACATCTGTCCACACACAAAAAAAATTGTGCCTCGGGGCTGGAGAGATAGCCTAGCGGTTAAGAGCACAGACTGCTCTTACAGAGGACCCGGGTTCAATCCCCAGCATCCACATGGTGGCTAAGAACCGTCTGTAACTCCAATTCTAGGAGAACTCCAGTTCCAGGGGAATCTGAGACCCGCTTCTGACCTCCACGGCATTGCACGACACGGGTGCAAAAACCTACATGCAGACAGTACATTCATACACATACAAAAAATAAATTGTGCCTCAATGCTCATTACTGCACATTACTGCATTATGCAGTAGACTAATACAGAAACAACATAATTATCCATCAAAAAAAACAAACAGCAACATAGAATATTCATACACTGGAACTGTATTCAGCTATTAAAAAATCAGTGACATCCAGATACATGACATAACATGGATGGACCATGAAAACATTATTCTGAGGCCAAGAAGTCAGACACAAAAGTCAATATGTTGTGTAATTCCAGTTATATGAAATGTCTAAAATACACGAATCTAGAAACACTAAGTAGATTTGAAGTTGCCAAGGGGTGTGGGGACAAGAAAAGGAAATGACTGTTAATAAGCGGTGCTTTATGGGGATTGGGGAAATTGTTCAAAAGTTAAATCACTGTGGTGGTCACACAACTGGGAATATGCAGCAAGTGACTGAATGATACATTTTAAAAGGCTTCATTTATGGTATAGGAATTAGATCTCAATCACAAAGATTACATTGAAAAAAATGCCTTGTGTTATGTAAGTTTTAGCTGAAATTGAAACGTGATTAAGGAAATGTTGATTAAATTTAAATCTTTAAGAAAAGCACTCTATTTTTTTTTAATTTTTTAATTTATTTTGGTATGTGCATGAATGTACTGTCTGCATGCAGGTCTGTACACCCGTGTCGTGCAATGCCGCGGAGGTCAGAAGAGGGTCTCGGATTCCCCTGGAACTGGAGTTCTCCTGAAATTGGAGTTTCAGACGGTTCTCGGCCGCCATGTGGGTGCTGGGGATCGAACCCGGGTCCTCTGCAAGAGCGGTCGGCGCTCTTAACCGCTAGGCCATCTCTCCAGCCCAAGAAAAGCACTCTATATTCTCATCATTCTAAAGGGTTTGTTCTTCAGTTTCAAAGGGACAAAGACTGCTCCAAAGAGAAAAGGAAGTTTTGTTACATCAAAAACCCAGACACCATCTTCTCCATTAATGAAAGAGGTTTAGGCCATTGCAAAAACACAAACTAAAGTTTCTTATTAGCAGGAAATTCCATTTCTGAGTCCCTGTGCTGGGAGACACAATGACAATACAAATGACAGCTTTTCTCTGGTCAGGTGCTATGCAACAGGCTGGAAGGAGCATCATCTCACTGTATCAGCACCAAGTGCTATGATGCCTGACTGACTCATAAGGTGCAGAGTTCCCCTAGACAGAAACAGTGTGAGGAGTGGAGCTGTGGTGTGTCTCGTCTCCAGAACTGTAGCTGTGCTGCCTGCCTCTCCTGGGTGTGGAATAGAGGACAAACCAGGATCGGTCTTCTACCTAAGCACCTCGGTAATAACCAGTTACATGAAGGCAGTCTGAGGAGTGGCATTCCTCTCAGGTTAACAATAGCTAAACCTGCCCAGTAAACCAGCCCAGGGTCTGCAAGAACTCAGCTCATTTTCCTCATCATCATCTTAACATTCAGACACAGCTGACTTTAAGCTCTCCTCTCAAATCATCGAAGCTAACCTGATGTTGGTCAGGGAATGATGTCTCATTCCCTGACCATGCTCCATCGTCCTACAAAGCTCCGAGCTCTTCAAAGTTACCTTCTTCCACTGGAAATGTGTCCTTGTGCCTTCAGTCAATGTTCAATGAAGTGATGAAAAGCTCTCATGAGGGCTTTAAGTTCTGTCTTCTGTGGGAAATGTCACAGGGAGAGGGGTCCTATGCTGCCACCTATAGTTCCATTTCTGTGACACTAGCAAAGTGTTGATTCTTGAACACTGACCTTGGAATAAATGCCACAGTCTTTAGGGTCCAACGAACTGAGACTCCTTGGACTGCTAGAGGCAACCATCCCCAGCTATCCACCTTGCACTCTGGATACTCGTTTCCCCTTCCTAGGCTTCTTTAGGCTATAGAGCGTTCTCCTAGGAGCACTATGTGCTTATGTGCTGGGCTGACTCAATGTTGGTTGTGGCCTGGGGCAAAGATCTGCTCAGTGAGTGGGCCCGCTCTCCTTCTGGGCAATTTCTCTTACAGGAACAGCATCCCACCCAGGCCAGGCCAGACCACGATGTAACAAACTTGTGAGGAAAGTGACAAAGGCAACTCTGATTAATGCAGACATTTCTATACTAAAACTGAAATGGAACTTCATAATACAAAAGTAGCCAAAAGTGAAAGATTCGGTGTTTAACCACTTTTTCTAAACTATTTTCATCACCCCAAAACAAACTCTATAACCATTCTCCAATGACAGCTTAGCACCCACAAGCCAACCTTTCCCCATTCTAGGCAACAACCAATATACTTTCTATCTGTTAATACGTGTACATGTGTGCCACAGCCGATTTACAGTTCATCTATGGATGAACAGCTGAGATGTCTCCACCTTTTGGCAAGTGTGAAAAGTGCTGCAAATATTTATGTGCAATTATTTCTGTCCCTGCTTTCATTTGATTTGAGTACAAAACCAGGAATAAGAGTAGTTTGCCTATATGGTAATTCTATGTTTAAGTTTTTGTGGGGTCACCAAGCAGTGATGTTTAAGCGTGGCACTTGAACAGGACAAAGCTTCCTTCCTGTCTTTTTTTCCCCCAGGAACAGGGGTGCAGGCAGGTGAGGGGAGGGGGAACAGGCACCTCCTTGGAGAGACCCCAGGCGTTCTTGTGGATCACCCCCCCAGCTACCCCCACACCTCCACACCCCCACCCCCACACCCTGCACCCCCTAGGAAACTCAGCGAAGCTGAAGGGGGAGGAGGCGTCTTAGCGCAGAGACCTCAGTCCCACAGGCTGGATGGGAGGCTGGGAGCAGGAGATTGAGCTGGACCCTCACAGTCCCTCCCTTCGCTTCCTTTCGTCCTCCGCCCCTTCACGTCCAGCCCCTTGGCCGGCCGTGCTGGTACGCAAGGGCCCTTCCCGCAGAGACAGGCAGAGGACCCGAGGGTCCCCGTGGCCCTCACCCCCTCCACACACAACCCTCAGGGTTACTGGCGGTCACTACCGCCCCCAGGGTTACTCGCGGTCACTCCGCCCACAGCGCCTGACCCCGCTCAGCCAATCAGCAGCGGGTCTGCAGGCGTCCGCTCCAATTGGGAGGCGTTGCCCCTTGCAGTCTGGCCCCGCCCCCTGCGGCCCTTCTATTCAGCCTGACTTCCGTCCGCCTCCCGGCCTCGGCGGAAACGGAAATGCGGGCGCACCTGCACTCACAATCCATCCGTTTGTGCCAGATGGGCCTGATGTAGAGCTTCCTAGCAGCGCTGGCCTCCAGCATTGCCCTCCCTCCCTGCAGGAGGGAAACGGCGAGGTGTGGGCTCCGCACGGCCATCGCCTACCCCGCGGTGACCGCGAGTGTGGACTCTGGTCCCCAGCTGCCTTAGAGGTTTTGGAACCGAGCACAGATTCCTTCACGTTACGAGGAAGTGTCCACATCAGCAAAACACACCAGAGATTGGGGGCGCCAGCCAAGTGTTCAGGAGAGTTCCAAGCTGATGTCACCGGGTCGAGAACGGGAGGGAAAAGTGAAGAGGAGGCTGTGCCTGCTGGGTTTGGATAATGGGTCATGAGATATGTTCTGTTTCAGAAAGTTACTGTGGTGGCAACAGCAGAACACAGGGGACCAGACTAGGAAGGGAAGGTGTGGCGGAGCTTCTGAACAACTAACTGTGAGGCATGGGACCTGGGGCTTGCTGGTGGGAATGGGAAGGAAGGAGACATCTGGAAAGTGTTTTGGACAGAATCAGTTGAAACACTTGGAACTACTGAAATTGTGAGGAGAGAACAAGAGAGGCAGGGATGGGGGAGATAGGGACAGGCAGATTTGGAGGTCAGTAGTTCCACTTTTAAGAGTTCGAGGTGTTAGCCGGGCGTGGTGAGAACACTGGTTGCTCTTGCAGAGGACCCAGGCTCAAAAAAAGTTTGAGGTGCAAGAAGTACATGCGCTTGGAAATAATTAAATGAAAAGATAAATCGAGAACAAGACTGTAAATATATGCATATATGTATTTGTAAATGTTAAAATTGTTGCAAAATATTGTCAGCAAAATAATGCTCACTGCATTTTAAGAGAAATATGAACATTAAAAAAATAGTATGTAGGGCTGGGCATGGTGGTGCATGCCTTTAATCTCAGCATTCCAGAGGCTGAGGCCATTGGATGAGACAGGCAGATCTCTGTGAGTTCAAGGCCAGCCTAGTCTACATAGGGAGTTCCAGGCCAGTTGGGGCTATAGGGAGACCCTGTGGCAAAAAGACCACAAAAAAAAAAAGTATGTGGAGCCTGGCAGATGGCTGATGACATGAGTTTCACCTCCAGAACCCACAAGGTAGAAGGAGAACTGACTATACCAGTTATCCTCTGACCTCTTGTTAGGAGCATAGTTAACAGTAGATAATGTGTGAAAGGCTGTAACCTTAAAGAAATTAGCAAATGTTAAACTTAGCTCAGCAAGAGGCCTGCTCCAGGTCAGGGCTGCTTTAGAGATAAGCTCTCAGCACATAGGCAGGCCACAGAGCCCAAAAGACTGACCATGTTCAATTGATTAGGTGGCCAGAGGCTGCATGGACAGAAGGACCTGATAACCAGTCCTGGGTCCCTTGCTTTAACTCAGGCATGACCCCAGACAGGAAAGATAACCACTTGCTATGCAGGGGGAACCCTAGGCACAAGCCTGAGTTTAGCACCTGAGACCCAGTGCACCCCACTGGGGTGCAGCCTATTTAATCCAAGGAAGTGCAGATTGACTTTGCTCTCACTCCCCCTCTGGGGACCTGCTGTGAGATACCACTATGAACCTCTCACCTTAGAACACCTGGACATGCTGCCCCCATAACACCAGTTTGCCTGAAGTGCACACTGACCCTGCTGGCCACTGCTGCTGCCTGGACCAGCCTGCCTGAGGGCCCCCCCATCCCAGTCCCAGAGAGCTCTCCAGCAGTCAACCAGCTTCTTGGAACTCCCTACCATGGACCCTCCTCCATAGCTTCCAAGAGGCTAAGAGAATGCCATGTAGGTGAGCAGCCTTGGGGAGATGGGCTAGGACAGGACAGAATTAGAATTATAGAATTAACCTGTGTGGGAATTAATAAATTTAGATTCTATTATAATATTTGTGTCCTGGATTCCTTTGGACTTAGCCCATGCTAGTCCATGCTCATGACACCGCTCTCCATATGGATGTGCCCACGCCCAAAATAATTAAAAAAAAAATTAAGTAGTATGTATGTGGGGTGTAGTGGTCCATACCTTTAATTAATCCCAGCACTTGGGAAGCAGAAGCAAGTGGATCTCTGAATTCAAGGCCAGGTTGATCTACATAAGGGATTCCAGGCCAGCTGGAGCTACAGGGAGATCCTGTCTCAAAAAATAAAGGGGTGTACTGGTTGCTCTCTTTGAGGAACCAAATTCAGTTCCTAGCACCCACATGGCAGCTAACTGCCTATAACTCCAGTTCCAGAGGATCTGATGCCCTCATCTGGCCCCTGTGAGCACTGAATGCATGTGGAACACGTACTTGCAGGCCAAATACTCATACACATAAAACAGAAAAAGCAGTCTGTATGGGGGCTGGAGATATGAGATGGCTTAGCTGGTAAGAATGGTGGCTGCTTTTGCAGACCAGGGCTTAATTCCCATGCTTACATGGTGGCTCGCAGCAGTCCTTAACTCTGTCATACATAATTTAAAGAGTGAAGTTTCATAAGGCTTGTTTTGAAAATAGCAGTGGATGGGCTGGAGAGATGGCCTAGTGGTTAAGAGCACAAACTGCTCTTGCAGAGGACCCAGGTTCGATCCCCAGCACCCACATGGTTGCTGAGAACCGTCTTTAACTCCAGTTCCAGGGGAATCCAATACCCTCTTCTGACCTCCACAGCATTGTGCGACACGGGTGCACAAACCTACATGCAGACAGTACATTTATACACATACAATAATAAATTTTTAAAAAATTTAAAAAAGAAAATAGCAGTGGACTATCTTCTCAGTTTCTGCTTCTCTGAGGTAATCATTTTTAATTATTAATTTACTCTTTTGGCTTATTCTGTATCTCAAAATGATACGGCTATATAGCAACTTACTGTTTTAAACTTTCAGAACATTATCTATTGCCTCCTCACCTTGGAAAATGAAATCATCAGTTTGTGTCATCTGTTATTTTTTGCCCTTGCCACTGTGAGGCCAGCACGCACACACTCCCATTCACACAGGCCCCTGCGTGTTTCACTTTCTCAATCCTCCCAAGGCAGTTGTGATGGAATTTTGTGAAGAGTCTATTAGGTTATAAAAAAGCACGAAACCCCAACAAAAGGCACATGAGGCTTAGGTCACTCCAGGAACATACTTTACTTCCATGTGGGACTGCCAGCATGAGCGCCTGCAGATAGGTGATGGGACCCGACAGCATGGCAGGGGGAAAGATGCAGAGAGAGAGGGGCAGAGAGGGGCAGAAAGAGAGCGAGGGGACAGAGAGAGCGAGGGAACAGAGAGAGAGCAGGGGGGACAGAAAGAGAGAGAGGGACACAGCATTATGGCGGCTGGGGTCCACCCTTTATACCCATGGGGCCAGGGTATAATTTATACCCACTTACCCAGGTAAGTGGCAAGGGGTCAGGGGATTGGCAGCTTTTGGAGGAAGTGGGCACCTGTGTGCCCCTTAAGATTCTGATAAGCCTGGACCTAACAGAGTCCATTCCTGAAAGCTGAAATTAGACCAGGGGACCCTCAACATTTTGTTTGGTCAAGAGTGCTTCCATTATCCTCTTAAGAGTTTTTATTGGAAGCTCAGTGTTTGAAGTTCACATAGAGTTTACCTATGATAAGTGCTCAAGCCGTGCAAAACACATAGGAATTTTTCCATTGTAACAGCAAGAAAGCAAGGCCAGTGTGCCCAAGGCCGTGGAGACTGGCCCAGTAACAGTCCTCCTTCAACATATGAAGAAACTTAAAAGGAGGGCTACGATGCCCTGGCATCCCGAGGACAGCGGTCTGGTCTGCCTCCCAGCATTCTGGCAGCGGACTGCCTCTTCTTCAAGCCTCTACATTAACAAAGTCCAAAGAAGTCTGTGTACTCCTAGTGAGCCAAGGACAGGAGCCTGTTAACTTAGTGAGCAGAGGGCTATTATTGTCCCTAATAGACAAGGGGAATCACTACAATTTTGGTTCTATCAGTAGCCAGTACTTATGTTACTATGATTATGTAAGCACACAACCAAGTTATATGCCTATGATTTTCCCTTTTTCAGAATTATTTGTCTTTGAACTAATAACTGGACTGTTTTTCTTTTAGTATTTCTATGTGCTTATCATCAGTTCAGCCCAACCTTCCCCCACAGTGTATCTCTTCAGAAGGCACTTGTTCACATCAGGTATTCTATGACTCTCTTTGTCCTGAAGCACTGTCATTCCTGTAAGCCCTACCCTGGAGGTTGATTGCATAATTCTCCTGAAAGTTCTCAACATGTTTCTAGTGCTGACCTTTCTCTTGTGTGGCATTATCTGTTCCTGGCTACTTTATGTTCCTCTTTCATCATTTACCCCATTGGTTAGAGAGTCACATCTCTGTTAGTCTTAAGAAAAAAAATCTAGTGTTTTCAAGATACACAAGAAACAGAATTTTCTCAAGATGTCTCATTTTTCCTGATTGGATCACTACCATGCCTTATCCTCGACCTCTGGAACCTTCATATCTAGAAATGCTGCTGTTTCCATTCTGAGTTTTGGTTTTGTTATTTTTTAACTTATTGAGACTCCTCCTCTTCCATTTTTTTCCCTCTCAAATCTTCAGAATTGATAGTTTTACATTTTTTCACCCTATCTTGGTTTTGAGCTTTTTCTTCAAACTTGCTGAAGCGTCATGCAGTGGGCATCTGTTAGTGATGGAGTGGCAAGCACAAGTCCTGGGCTTCGGGTGTGTAAATTAGCCTTCCTTCCTGGTAACAGGCTTGTTTATTCTCCATGATGAAAGAAATTTTCATCAGCTGTCCTCTGCTGGTGGTGACAGGTTTCTACATGACCAGTAAGGAAGAAGGAAGCAAAGAGAGGAAGAAAAGCAGGAAGAGGAGGAGAAAGAGGATCGGAGTGGTTTCAAATTTACTTTTTGGAAAAATACAGACTTTAACTAATTTTAAAATACAAACCATCAGTAGATCCTACCTGATATCTTGGTATCTGTAGAGCAAGGCCAGTCACATGGAAGGTCACACACAATAAGAGTAGTGGAGGTCAGTCTGGATAGGATAGAGTCAGTGGCATGCTATCCTAAAATGCAGGTGGAGCATGTCATGACTGGCCCTAATGTGACTACAGTACATATAGGTGGTCCCAAAGCTGAATTATCCCTGTGCCAACTTGGCTTATGAAATGTTTATAGGCCCAGAGGGCTTTTTAAGCACAACTTGCCTAACTTCTGTTTTTAGAATGAAATGAAAACAAAGTTGGCAAGAGTCCGCTTGTACGGCTTCAGCACGACGATGAAGGAAAGCACACATTTACTTGCTTTTTGTTTACGTTTTGTTGTTTTATTTTTTGCATGTGTATATGTGTGCCGGGTCTTCACATGCGTGGGGGTATGTGTGCCGTGTCTTCACATGTATGTGGGTATGTGTGACATGTCTTCACATGTGTGTGGGTATGTATGACATGTCTTCACAGGTGTGTGTGTATGTGTGGAGGCCAGAGATTGAAATTGGAATTTCTTCTTTGATTTTTTGCTCTCCATTTCATTTCCTGAGGCGGGGTCTCTTGCTGAATCCAGAGCTCACCCATTCAGCTAGCCTAGCAGCTGGCTTGGCCTGGAAATGCCGTGTCTGCCTCCTGAGAGCTACAACTACTATAGGCGGCCTTCCACTCCCACCTGACTTAATGTGGGTGCTGGGGATCAGAACTCTGGTCCTCAGGCTTATGTGGCAAGCACTTTTTCCACTGAGCCATCTCCCTAGCCCCTTCCCAGGGTCTATAAAAGCACGGTGTACATGTTAGCAGGTAGAACAAAATAATACTCTTAATGTGAGGTATCTCATTTCCTCTCGCCTTAATATATATACTTTCCTAACCTTGAAGATTAGGTCCTGATTTAGAATGCTCACACTTTTCAGAGCTCCAGAGCCAAAAGGAGTGGTGTGGGCAGAGCCGATCCCCCAAACTCTAGCCCTTTCTAGGAAGATGCTTCTTAGGGGTTATAGATATACCTCTTTTTCAATGCTTACCTTCCTCACTGTGCTTAGAGTCCAGCACCATACACCAGGCTGTCTCTCCATGGGGGTTCTCTGCTTACCCAACTCCAGCTCCAGCACCCAATACCAGGTAATCCTCTGTATGACACCCTCCACCCAGATACACTGCAGCACCTAATTCTAGGTCAGTCTGCCCCTACATCTGTCTGTGCTCCCTACATTTTCCTTGTAGAAGATTCTAAAATTCCAGTGGATAAGCAGAAGATTCTGGTGTGCCTTGGGTGTTCTGGAGGTGTGGACGTGGGAATGGAAACCATTAAGGACCAGTGTCCACTGGTTCCTGGTAAAGTCCATGTCTGTGTCTGCAGAGAATGGCCTAATTACAAGTATGATATGTGCACACATAGCCAGAAATCTGCAGAGTCCTGGCCTAGCACCCTGCATTCTCTGTGTTGTGCAATACCATTGCTGATCTGTGCCTTGCTCAGAGTGTTTCTTAGAAAGCTAGGCAACACCTACACCCTTGGCACAAAACCACGGCCAAGTTTCTCCTCCAATGTTAAGGTGAATTCTGAGGGCTAAGCACCACCACGGCTTCTCCACTATTTGCTGGGTGACTGTCCCAGCACTCAACATTCTCCATATCTCCTGGGTCTCTATGGGCTTGGACCTAACCTATACCGCTGAATAAGTTATTCTCCCCTTTCTGATAAGAAATTCCTGAGTCCGTGGGGTGTGGAGCAGAGGCCCATCCACCAGTGGGAAGGGAGTTCAAGGAAGAAGTAGTAGAGAGAACTTCAGATTGAACTGAACCAGTGGCAACTGTGGAATGAGGCAACGCCACTCTTTGGTCAATGATAAACACATGTTGACAGAAACTCCATTGGCATTTGCTAATGTGTGTTGGGTGCTGGAGTTGTAGCATCCTCTGGCTTGTTCCTCATCTATCTCCTTTGTATGTTTCCCCCTCTCTCAACCCTCACCTCTGTCTAGGCTGCCTAGGCTAGCCAGCACTGTGAAATTTACCTAGTGTTGGCAGGGGACCTAAAGCACACAAAGAAGTACCAGATCTGATTACCCAGTGCCAGCTATGGCCTTGAAATGCTCAGGGAGATACAGGCACAGCAAGCTTGAGCCTGGACAGCTACCATGTAAGGCACAGGGAAGGGTTCTGAGGCAGTAACTGACTTGCTCTGCATAAGCAGGGTTCGTACTAGAAACTCGTCTTCTGTCCTGGCAGTCCTGAACTCCACTCTATAATCCTAGCCCTGGGAAGGTCTTCCCAGCATCTGAGAGCCAACATGCCAATACACTGGATGCAAGAGAAGGTGAGCTTCCAAGCAATGGCTCCCAATTAGTTTGTGCAGGCTCAGGTTGTGTCTTTAGCAAACTATCTGGTAGGTGAAAGACTAAAGAGTTCCCAGAGTGACCATCTTTTGGGGTTGTACTGCCTTCTACTGTTTGGGAACATGTACTATAATTTGGATACTTGATCAAACAATTTTTGGTGGGGGGAGCAGAGGTCAAACTTGGGTATTATTTCTCAGATTTTGTTGTTTCTCTGATTTTGTTGTTTCTCAGGCTTTGATATGCCCATGTGTCCTTGTGTTCCTGATTTACTTTGATTAAATCCATAGGTGGTACTAATTGACATATGTGAATAAGTTAACTGTTGGCCTATGTCATGGTTTATGCCAGAGGGATGGCAATTGTTCATCTGCCCGAACAAAATGTAGAGTCACTGTGTCTCAGCATTTGCATTCAAAATGTAGAGAAGAGCTATTTTGTGAAATGGAATCATTTACAGGAATGATTTAGACAGCCTGAAAGCTACTGTTTTATTCAATATGGAGTAACTTGGAGCAGGGCATAGCATAATCTCCACAACCTCCTTCATGATCCCTATGATCAGGATCCCAAAGGCTCTGCAGCAAGAGGAATCACACATTCTTCCTTCTGTAAGGTACATTACAGAGGCTGATGGACTGTCTAAAGCAGACAGAACTCAAATATAATTGCTAACAATGAGAGCAGTGTTTATTTTGGATAGGACCAAAATGTGCTGGACATCTTATATTAGCCAGCCATAATTCAGATCAGAGAGTCCCAGTCAGACTATGAGCCTGTACATGATGTTTAAGCTTTGAGGGATTTGCCACTTATTTGGGAGAATGTGCATTTCGTATTTCTTTAATATCTTTTGTCACTAACCACAGTTGAGTTTGTAGCTAGTACTGTCTTTCTTTCAACAGGCCATTGAAGTTTTGGATATATCTTACTGCTATAGGGTCATATGACAAATTAAAATCCCATCGTAGCCACCTATGGTGGCATACTCCTTTAATCCCAGCACTTGGGTGGCAGAGGCATGTGGATTTCTGTGAGTACAAGGACAGCCTGGTCTACATAGCCAGTTCTATAGTCACCCAGGGCTGTACGGTGAGACATTGTCTCCCCCCCAAAAAAAAAGTCCCATAATCCCATTCTATATTCCATCATCACATAGGCTTTTATGCCCTGATTGCAAAAGCTACAGATGGTTTGGCTGCTGCTAAAGCTAAATGTAATTCTATAGAGACATTGACCATTGTTACTGCCAGCCTGGTCTACAGAGTGAGTTCCAGGATAGCTGCTCTTCCAGCAGACCTGGGTTCAGTCCCCAGCACCCACACGGTGCCTAACAACTCTTTGTAACTCTAGTTGGAGGGGATCCAATGTCCTTTTCTGGCCTCCATGGAGATTGCAAGACATGGGTGATTTACACACATGCCAGCAATATAGTCATACAAATAAATAATAAATTAAAAATACAGGCCAATGCATACCTGCCCACTTGGCCTCTGTGGCCCTCACCTGGGCCACCCTGCCCCAGCCACTGTGCGCAGGTGTCATATACTCACAGCACTGGTCCAGTTTCCTGAAGAACCTGGACTTGTCACTCTAGCATTCAGACTTCAACATCAAGGAATTGTTTTCCATACCGAGTCTTCCTTGCCCGTCACCTGGAACACTAAGCTGGTTGCCTGCACAGGTTTATGGAGCCATACATCTTCAGGAACCAGCAGAATCAGGATATCATCAGCCTGGAGCAGACTGCTGGTCTTGAACTTCGCCGCCCATATGGCCTACCACAAGAGATTCCTTATTACAGCCCAAGATTGTGGAAAGTATGCCCACCCCTGCTGCTTCAAGGGTGGCTTGCTCACCAAAGCCTGCTCCTCTTTGGGCCCACAGACCTCATCATCTTCCCTCACATGCTCCATGATGTCTTCAAACCCCATATGGTCATGAGGGATGTAACCAAGATGAACAGCCCTACAGTTGGCATCGTGAACACCAACTGCAATCCAGGCCTCATTATTTACTCCATCCTGGGCAATAAGGGACTCAACCCCTGCCATCCATCTCTTCTCTGAGCTCTTCTGGACAACCACATAGAGGACCAAAGAAAAGAGGACACAGATGAAGGCTCTGCATCAGCTGCACTGTCCAAAGGAGCTGAGAGCGGCAGGATGAGCTATCTTCCAAGTCAGATAAGAGCCATTCCACATGAAAGGCTGCCCTGCCCCTCCCACACCAGATGCACAGGCCTGTTCTGAGCTGGGAGCTCCTTGCCCAGCCCTGGCTCCTGTCCCTACCCTCTGCATCAGGATCTTACATTTCCAGGTATGGCAACCCCAGAGGCAGTTCAGCTAAGCTAACCCTTTACCTCTTTTCTGGAAGCAGACTTGGGTAAACTGTCCCAACTGCCTGCTAGGACTTGGACTTGGCTGGCCAAGTGCACTGCTGGAAGGACACAGTTCTCTTTGCCCAAGAAGACCTTGCTTCCATGTCAGCAGTGGGTCTATGTCAAAAGGATTCAGTTCAGTTTCTCTTCTCAATTAAAGTGTTTTTCAGCTGTAATCCCTGAACTGGGAGGTGAAGGCAGGAGGATGGGGCGTTTGAGGCCAGCCTGGGTTACATGAGATCCTGTATTAAACAAAATGACCCCAAACTGATTGCTTTTTATTTTTTGCTGCTCTTCTAGCAGACTAGTTTCAGGGCTACTTTGTAATGTAATGCAGCAGGAACCATGGGGAGGCTCAGCTGGTAGGAAACAGCCTGGGTAAAGCAGGTGACAGAGCTCTGAAGAAATAAAGCCTCTTGTGGAGAGTAACAACAAAACCAAACCAATGAAAAGATATGTATTCTTTTTTAAAAACATCTGGGCTCCCCATTACTACTAGGAGTGCTAATGTTTCATCTCCCTCTCCTTTTGTCCCTTCATTCACAGGTTCTTACCTAACCTTATCTTCATAATTTCCAGATACTTCCTGCTGTTCCTTCTCCAGTAAAGCCCACCTTCATTATAACTTGGGTACAGGGTCAGGGTGTGGCCTCTAAGTCACCCTTCCCCCAACTGCATGACAGATCAAAGTATCCCCTACAGCTTCCTTGTATGAGAAATGTAAAATAATACCTTTTATACATTTTTTGGTCTTTTTTTCAGGCTGGGTCTCCCTATAGCCCCAGCTGTCCTGGCACTCACTATGTAGACCAGGCTGGCCTTGAACTCACAGAGATCCACCTGCCTCGGCCTCCCAAGTGCTGGGACTACAGGCCTGAGCCACTGTGTCCACGTCCAGCCCTATTATCCTTTTTTTTTTTTTTTGTCTTTTTGGGACAGGGTCTCCCTGTAGCCCCAGCTGGCCTGTAACTCACAGAGATCCGCCTGCCTCTATCTCCCTATTGTCTTTTTTATCAAAGGGTCAAATAAGATAAAAAGAAGCCCCATCTATAAGAAATTTGTAGAAGTCGCTGGGCGTGGTGGCACACACCTTTAATCGCCTTTAATCCTAGCCCTTGGGAGGCAGAGGCAGGGGGATCTCTGTGAGTTCAAGGCCAGCCTGGTCTACAGAGTGAGCTCCAGACCAGCTGGGACTAAAGGAAGACCTTGTCTTAAAAAAGACAAAAAAAAAGAAAGAAATTTGTAGAAACACTGGCAAAATTTCCCAGTCAGCATTTTTCAAAGATTCAAGGTTATATGCTGCATATATATATATGTATATATATGTATATATATATACATATATATATATATATGAAATCTTCAGTTAGCCAACCACATAAGAATGTAAGGTTGAGCCCCGACCACTCAAGATTGAGGTACAGAGCCATTTGCATTAGGAATAGAAACCCAGTGGAACCCCTCTGGGTGTGCTTGCTTGCTGGACTTGGAGCAGCTACATCCTTGTGCAGAAGAAAACCTTTTTGCCTTGCCAAAATATTCCCGATTGTGTGGTCATTTCCTTGAGACCCCAAATGCATTTCTGACACTTGTATCTGTTCTCCCCTGACTCTTATTCCTCTCCTTACAGATCTCAGCTCCAACAGGACCTCTTCCACCACTACCACAGTGCCTCTCTCTATGGGCCTGAAGGACAGAATAAAGAATTTATGTAACCAGAGAACCAGAGTTTGTGGTGTCTTTGACCAAGGACACCAATGAGCAGAGACAGAGATTTGTGATTTGTTGAAAAGTAATGGGCTGGGCCAAAAAGATGGCTCAGAAGTTAAGAGCACCAGCTGCTCTTGCAGAGGACCTGGGTTTGAATCCCAGCAACCACATGGCAGCTAAGAACTATCTTTAAGCCAGGCATGGTGGCACACACCTTTGGTCCTAGCACTTGGAGGCAGAAGCAGGCAGATCTCTGTGAGTTCAGGGCCAGCCTGGTCTACAGAGTGAGTTCCAGGACACCTGGGGCAATAGGGAGACCCTATCTCAGAATAACAAAACAAAACAAAAAGTAATGGGTTCACACCATAGAAACTCAGCTTACATTTCATCTCCAGCAAGCAGGTTGTATACAGAGCAGGACAAAGGTAGTCAGCCATTCCAGAGCCCAGTATCACCCTCTGGTCAGGTCCTCAGTCTCATCCCTGAGATCCATGGTCTTACCACCTTTTTCCTTAGGACCCCTGTACTTCTCTCTCGATATTGTATCTCCGAACTGTTGGATTCAGGCACCTCCAAAGACACTGAATCTGGTAAGTGTCTGTTGCTAACAGTCTAGGACTACTCCAGGTACCGCCTGGAGTTAACTATTAATAAGCAAGCCATTAATAGTGTATGTGCTGAGCTATTAATAACATGTACATGCAGATTGCCTCCATACCCTTCTACTGGAATATAAGTGGAATAGCCTTATTCATCCTTACTATTACCTGTCTTTTGGAGGAGATGCCATTGAACTCAGAAGAAGAAACACACACTGCCTCCGAGTGCTAGGACCAAAGGCGAGTGCCACCATGCCTGGCTTAAAGATAGTTCTTAGTGCCATGTGGTTGCTGGGATTCAAACCCAGGTCCTCTGCAAGAGCAGCTGGTGCTCTTAACTTCTGAGCCATCTCTTTGGCCCAGGAAAAGGAAAGTTGGGGGGGGGTATCAACAAGGCTACTGGGATGAGGATGATCCCTTACCCAAGGTGGAGTATGACTGGAGAAACATCCTCATGGCTGGGTGCACATGGGAGCATGCATAGGACCACACTGGTTGCTCCATGCAAGTTCTATGTCTGGCTCTAGCATAAGCAGTCTCCCTTGCCCTGAGAAATTACCCATTTTCTTACTGTTCTTTAATGAGGTCACCTCTGACCCAGGGCAGTGGTCCTTCTCCTTCAGGCTTTCCCACCTACTTCTCTTTGGTTTAAGAAGCTAAGTGGGCTAGAAATAGAGATGAGTAGCATGCAAAAGTATCAGTTTTAGGGGATCCCTTAGCATGGATGTTGGGGAACAATCTCTTAAGTCCAGGTGCAGGAGACTTTTGAGTGGGTAGACCGAAGACAGAATTGCATATGTCCATGAATGACCTTTGTGTGGGTCACTTATTTGGCTGCCTGTCCCAGGCCCTGCCTGACACAATGAATCAAGTCCCTAGCTGAAAGTCATCAGAACCAATGGAGGATTTGAGCCTAGCCAGAAGATAGAACAAGAGGAGACTGCAGAAGAGGAAGAATCAGTGAAAAAGGAGAAACAGAATGTGGTTATCCACAAAACCATTTGGACCTTACTCACTGACTAGACAAGGCCGGGTTGCCTTGGAGTAAGCAGGCTCTTATACAACCCAAGTACACAGACATGTGGCTCTGTTCCTCTAGGTCTCCAGGTACAACATGTGCAGGTCAGGAGAATGTTCTTGGAGTGAAATAAGGTCACGAAAATCATTCATGTTCCATTCCCATTCAGTCTGCTCTTGTCCATGTGTACTAAGGCCAAGAAATACCAAGGACTACCTGCCTTCTCATATCAGCTGCTTCCCCTCCCTCCTTGGCAGGGACAGCCAGGCCAGAGAATAGAGCCTTTAGCAGCTCTTGTCTTCAAGCTGCTGTAACAAGAGAGGCAGCTGCCACTCTGTCACTCCCCGGTCCTAGCTGAGCTTTCCAGGGGTCCATGGGTGTGGGATGTTGGCAAGGCTGATAGCTAGATCTGTTAAGTGTTTTCACTTATGACCCTGGAAGCCAGAATCAGAAATGGAGAGAAGCAAGTCTACACACCTAAGACCTTTGCTGCTCCCTGAGGAGTGGAGAGCCAGGAGTTCTCCAGAAGACAGGGGCTGTCCTGTTCTGTAAGCTTCGTCTTGGAGAGTAGTGGTGTAGGAACCCTGGTTGGCCAGTTGTTAAGCTATCTGCCCTTGGATCCTCGGGGCTTACAGGAAGGATGATTTGGTCCTCTTAAACTTTGCCTTGGGAAATCCTTCTGACATTGCAGCAAGATGCAACTGAGAAGGCCCCCTTTCCCAAGAAAGCAGTTTTTCCAGGTACCAATTATGATCAATTATTTTAGAATAGATAAATCATGTTCTTTTAGTTAAATCATTTTATCATTGCCACAGATGTCCCTAGTGGGAGCAGACCAGGTACAGGAGGTCTGATCCTTTGCATACCAGGAAATGCTGTTCTGCTTGTCATGTTTGGAGAGGAGTGTTTCTATCTTTAGCTCCTCAGGAAACCCATAGAAATTAAGCTACAGCCTGATGAACCCAGAACACAGATAGGGTTCCCCAATAGGATGCAGAAAACCCTCTCCACTCTTTCCACGGAGCGGAGTCTTCACAAGCAGTCTCATGTCCTTATACCCTCTCCCTGTAGATCTCACTTAGTCCCAAGTTTAACCAGACTTCCTGTGCTTGATCAGCCTTAGTCACTGGTACAAAGAGGGAACAGAATGCTGTCCCAAGTCCAAGCTGTGTGCTTTTACCGTTCTGTTGATGGATGTGTGTGTTGTGACTTTAGATAGAGAGTTGGCACACAGAGCCTGGATGGTGACTGTATTAGTCAGGGTTCTCTAAAGAAACAGAAGCAACAGGATGAGTATATATAACTATATACAATTTATTGATTTGCTCACGTGACGGAGCTCAACAGTAGCGCCGAACTGGAGAGGCCGGGAATCCAGGGAACCGCTCAGTCCGCAAGGCTGGATGTCTCAGGAGTCCCAGTCTAGTGCTGAAGGCCCGAATGGATTCCAGGAGATCTGCCGGTCTCAGTACACGCTGGGATCCGAAAGGTTGATCACAGCAGCAAGACAAACTCACCAGATGAGAGAAGCAAGCCGCAGGAGGAAAAAAAAGGGACCAGCTCCCGCTGCTGTGGCCTTAAATACTGCCTGCCGGCAGAAGGTAACACCCACATTTGGGGTGGGCCATCCGTGTTGAGGTGGTCCAATCAGAAGACCCTTTTCTCTTATTTGTTCCTTAGTCCAGTCAAGTTGACACCCAGGATTAACCATCACAGTGACCTTTTTTGTCTTTTTGAGACAGGATCTCCCTGTAACTCCAGCTTTCCTGGATCTCATTATATAGACCAGGATGGCCTTTAACTCACAGATATCTGCCTGCCTCTGCCTCCCAAGTGGTGGAATTAAAGATGTGCACCACCATACCCTTTGATGGCGACCTATTTTACTCCTGTCCCAGTTGTCATTTGGAGAATGGCTAGGCTGACAGAATGACCATCAAGAGTTGTAAAGTCACTACAGTTCTAAGTCTCTATAGTGGAACACAAAGGGCAGAGGTTACAGCTTGGCTATCTTTTCCTTCCACCTTTATATTTTAGGGTGTTTTTTTTGTTGTCGTTAAATCACAAAGGAAACTGCAGAATTAGCAACCATTATGATTTATTAGAAAGAACTGTTATGATTCTCCCAGTGGCATGACTGACAGTTTGAAAAGGTTTTAGCATGTAAGTTTGAGCTGCTCAGAAGAACACCAAGGGTAGGACTGAAGTGTTTCTCCCAACACTGAGGGCAGAACCCTCTCCAGTCCTCTCTGAGGGAAAAGCTACGAGGTATTTACTCGCAGTATGGACACTAACAGTCCATCCTTTGGGGACAGGGAGCAAATCGAAGTGACCCAAGACATCACCTGAGAGCTACAGATATCATGGTAAATGCTGAGGCCCCCTCCCTGCAAGAGCGTACAGAGTGTTGGAGGGAGAGGAGGGCACAGCACAACAAGCAGCCATGGGACAGTGGAGAATGTTTGCCTGTACCTGATGAGTGGAAAGAGTAGAGAGACTGCTCAGTAGGGATGTTGAGGAAAGGGTTTATGAATGAAGCATCCACCCAGGGTTAGACACTCATAAGCATGGATGAGCAGGAACCATGTGCTCAGAAAGAAGAGAGCAACCTAAGGCCAGAAACAGTGCTTCTGCTGGAAGTAGAGGACATGACAGGAAGGAGACTCCCTGTGGACTCCTAGACATTGACTAGCAGTCAATTCATTTAGCAAGAGGAAACCTGTAAGGATTCTCCAACAGCATGTGGCAGTGTCAGAGGTACACCTTTGGGAAGGTCGCTCTCAAGATAGGTGAAAATAATCATAGAGCCTGGGGGGCAGGATCACAAGTCAGTGTATGGAGGACCCATTCTAGGGAAACAGCGACAGGAATGGAAAGGAGCAGGGAATCTCAGTGACAGAAAAGCCCAAAACAGCACTGGTGTCGTATAGTGATACAGGAAACTAACTCCCTAAGAATATCAGTGGCCTAGTCTTCACAGGAACAAGAGTGGGGCAGGGTGTCCACAGGGACAGATGTAAATTAGTTAAGAACACCCAGTAGGCTGCCTGACAGAAAATAAGATCAAATGACTAGGGAGAGATAGGGAAATGGGGTGTAACATGCCAAAGATCCAGACGGGGAAGAGAAAGAAGGCCTAACAGCACACGCGCAAAGCCGAGATGGCAGCAGCACTTGGCTGGGAAATTTGTGATTTGACCCTGACCCGTTTAACCAACACAGCCTTCCATTCTGCTCCTA
This sequence comes from Rhizomys pruinosus, assembly GCA_009823505.1. NCBI lineage: Eukaryota > Metazoa > Chordata > Mammalia > Rodentia > Spalacidae > Rhizomys > Rhizomys pruinosus. The sequence goes on from VZQC01012135.1 coordinate 62,621, forward strand.
TGGAAAAGAACATGGATTTCTAGTAAAGAGATGGGTGTTAGCCAGGTATGCTAGTGCATGCTTATAATCCTAGTACTTGTGGATAGAGGCAGGAGTATCAGTGCAAGACCAGTCTTGGCTACATAGTGAGTTTGAAGCTAGCTTGGGCTACATGAAACCCTGTTTCAATTCCTTCCTTCCCCCAAAAGAGATGGATGTTCTGATTCTTGATGCCCTGGAACCTAGTGGGTGATCCTCAGAAAGTCATTTAAGACTTTGTCTTACCCTTGAGAACTAGATCCTCAAGTAACTTTGAGAAAACAAAAACCTTAGTTAATCTGAGCTGTGTGGGCTTAAACATCCAAAAGGAAAGTATAACCAGAAATAAATAGTAAGGTCTGAGAAATTGTACTTCAGGTATAAAACCTGAGATCTTGCTGGGCATGGTGGTGCACACCTTTAATCCCAGCACTTAGGAGGCAGAGGCAGGTGGATCTCTGTGAGTTCAAGGCCAGCCTGGTCTACATAGCAAGCTCCAGGCCAGCTGGGACTAAAGGGAGACCCTGTCTCAAAAAGACCAAAACAAAAAACAACAAAAAAGTGTTTTGCCTGTATTACTGGTAAGTACAGCTACCCTGTGGCTGCCACTGCTTTTGCCATCCTTCAAAGACGTGAGACACAGCTTTTCAACCTTCCAATATGGACTGAAGACTCGTGTTTCTCCAAGAATCCTCCAAACCTTCAGTGCCAGATGGGGACTGCTGAGACATCAAACTTGTGGACTGAGCTACTACTGGGGTTTCTGCTTCTTCAGAGTATAGACTGCCATCGTTGGACTACCCAGGCTGTATCATGGAGACCAGTACAGAAAGATCAAGACAGGACACTGTGCTTACTAGACTTCACTTGGTGACCATGGGAAGGGAAGACCCCAGTGTGGAGCACAAGGGCAGAACTGATGGTTGTTTGGGCTTGCCAAGGAGAAGACTTCAGACTAATAAAGAAAAAAATCATAAGCTGAAGATGTTAAAACCTATGATATATGTGGCATGCATATGTGCATATTTTGGAGTGATGCATATGTGTTTAGCTTGCATGAATGTAAGAGCATCACATGTGTACAGTGCCCCAGGAGGCCAAAAGAGGGAGTTGGATCCTGTGAAACTAGATTTTTCAACAGTTGTTAGCTGCCACGTGGGTACTGGAGACTGAACCCAGGTCCTCTGGAAGAGCAGCCAGTGCTCCTAACTGCTGAGCCATCTCTCTAGCCCCTAAGACTTAATATTTAACAAGGATTTTCCAGTCATTTCTTCCTGTTGGCTTCTGCCCCCCACTTACAGTTTTTTTTATTTTAATTTATTTATTTCTGTATGTGTATGAATGTACTGTCTGCATGCAAGTTTGTGCACCCGTGTCATGCAATGCCGCAGAGGTCAGAAGAGGGTCTCAGATTCCCCTGGAGCTGGAGTTCTCCTGGAATTAGAGTTTCAGATGGTTCTCGGCCACCATGTGGGTGCTGGGGATCAAACCCAGGTCCTCTGTAAGAGCGGTAGGCCATCTCTCCAGCCCCCCACTTACAGTTTTGAAAGAAAAACCGAGCCCTGTGAACATGGACCAGCTACATCAGTGTGGGAATCCTCTCTCCATGGACTCCATGTGTTTCCTTTCAGTGTAGGCTACAAGCCTGCTGTTCTATTGATGTGCTTTGTCCTGCCCACACTGGTACTCTGGTTTTCCACTTTCCTAAATAACTTTAGGGTGTTGCATGTCACCTGGCTGATACACAGTGCTGCCCATTTCTATGGCTCTTGCCCTTGTGACAAGAACATGGACCTCTAAGAGAATGCCCTCATTTCACTGAAAACTTAGGGCAAGTCAGCAGTGCATAGCACAACCGCATGTAGTGGCCTGCTGATTACAGTATGCATCAAGGGACTAGAAACCCCAGATTACTCTGTTCTTATAACACTGTAGCTCTTGTTTCCCACTGTGAACTGGAAGTCACCATCTTGAGAAACGCATACAAGACTTGGGCAGCCTGTCTAGTTCCCAAACCATCTATGCTATTTTTTTTTTTTTTTTTTTNCAGCTGTCCTGGAACTATGTAGACCAGGCTGCCCTTGAACTCACAAAGATCCGCCTGCCTCTGCCTCCCAAGTGCTAGGATCAAAAGTGTGCGCCACCATGCCCAGCCATCCATGCTATTTTTATTGAACCTTTTAAATTTGCTCTTCTTTAGCAAACTGGGCTTCCATCTTGCTTTGGGCAGGAGATGCATAAATAGAAGAGTAGGGACAATGGACAGGCCAGTAAGCCTAGTGATTTGTGTTGATCTATGCTTTATAATATATAGGAAAAATAATTATGAAATGGCTCAATAAAGTTTTTAAAGGATGTTCCCTTTTTTCAAATTTTTTAAATTTATTTATTATTTTTATGTATATGAGTGTACTGTCTGCATGTAGGTTGGTGCACCCGTATCATGCAATGCCAAGGAGGTCAGAAGAGGGTGTCGGATTCCCCTGGAACTGGAGTTAAAGATGGTTCTTAGCCACCATGTGAGTGCTGGGAATTGAACCTGGGTCCTCTGCAAGAACAGCCAGTGCTCTTAACAGCTAAGCCATCTTTCTATCCCCGTGACTCAATAAATTTTAAGCATACTACCCTGAAATTCTTTTTATCTCTTTGTTGTTTTGTGACTCTTCCCTGCAGTTTCTGGCACCTTCCAACTATTTTGGATGTTCTTTTATTATACCATCCCAATGTGAGCTCACCCTGTGGCAGCCCTAGCGTACATACCTTGAGAATTCCTGGTTAGTTGTTTCCTAAGCAAGATTCCTTCTCTTGCTTATTAATTCGTATTTCTGCTACTGTAGCTGGGAGTATTTCTCTCTCTCTCTCTCTCTCTCTCTCTCTCTCTCTCTCTCTCTCTCTTTCTCTCTCTCTCTCGGTATTTTTGAGACAGGGTTTCTCTTTAGTCCCAGCTGGCCTGGAGTTCACTATGTCAACCAGGTTGGCCTTAAACTCACAGAGATCCGCCTGCCTCTGCCTCTGGAGTGCTTGGATTACAGGCATGCGCCACCACGCCAGGCCCAACTATCTCTCTTATTACCTATCAATTACCCTAACATGATAAGGGTTGAGTACTGTTAGTGTTGGAATAGATTCAGAAAGGATACTGCCAAGAGTTGGCAAACTATTTGTAGTTTCCACATTTATCCACTATGCAAACTGAGTCCAGAACAACTTCATTTTCTTTTCTGTCTCAGAATTTCAGAGGCTAGAGGGAATTTCTAAGCCTTATCAGAGTGGTTCTGGGTTTTCTGTTTGTTTGCTTGTTTATTTTGTGTTGTTTTTAGTGACAGGGTCTGGTACATTCCAGGCTGGCCTCTAACTTGCTAAGTAGCTGAAGACAACCTTGAGTTTCTCATCCTCCTGCCTCCACCTCCTGAGTGCCTAGATTATAGGTTCACTACTGTGTAGAGTCTATACCACATTAGGGACGGAACCCAGGGCTTTATGCCTGCTACGGAAGTTCTCTACCACCTGCGCTACATTCCCAGCCCCCAGAGTGGTTTTGTTTTATCAGCACCTCCCTGATCAAAGGGTCAAAGCTGTTAGTAGCCAGAGCAATCCACGTAGAACCAGGGCGTAAACGGGCCTGTGCCGGTATCAGGAGGAGCATCTTGAGAGAAACCTGCTGTCTCTCTCCTTGCCTCTCGTGAGGCATGATTGCAGGAGGTTGAAGCAACATTTTCTCAGATTACAGGAACACAGTCCAGGGTGATTATGTCTCAGAACTCTGCTTCAGTTGGCTTCCTGGAATCCCTGACTTAGGTGGGCTATGACCTTACATTCTACTCTTTTGTGTCATAGGGATTGGTGGTGGTAGGGTGGGGTGATGTTTCTCCTTCTAGCTGCTTCCTGCTGATGGGGGGCAAAGAAAAGGGGATTAATAACATAAGAGGGTGAGACGCTTTGTACCTTGGTGTCACCATTGTCAGCAGGGAGGCATTCTTACTTGCTTTGGGTTAGTTGTTGGATAGGGTCTTGCGAGCACAGGATAAGGCAGTGAGCTCTTGGTTATGCCATCCAGGATTCCCCACCCCAAAGTGCGGTGGGGGTGGGGGTGGGGGAAGACACAGTTCTTGGCGTTCCCAGTCTTTGACACAGACCAGGCTGCTAAGAGATTCAAGAATATTTTTGGCTTCTAGCCAAGAAACTGGCTAATTTTTGGTCTTTTTACTAAGATCTGAAGTTTTATACCTCAAGTACAATTTCTAGGGCTTTGAAAGAAATATACTGATTAGTATCTTTGGTTATACTTTCCTTCTGTGTAAGTCCATACAGTTAGCCCATATTAAACAAGTTTTTATTTCTCAAGGTCAGTTGAGGATCTTGTCCTCAGGGGTCACTTGGATTTTAGAGGGGTGGGGGGGCCGGGCTTCTTTTGGCTTATTTCTTCCTAGTTCCATCTACTCAAGGAGAAGCCAGGGGTCCTGCTGACCTGGCTTTGTTTAGCTCTGTGCTGACACTCCTATTTCTAGACTGGACACTGGCAGGAGTCCCTTTACTGGATCTCCAAGACCTCCCTCCACAGGAAGACTAGTGACTCAAGGTTACAGGACATTTCAGAATACCCAATAGTCCCCTAGGACTTAGTTGAGCTCAGAGGGCAAGGAATAAAGTTGTCCCTTAAGTCCCTTGGCCAAACTGAGTATGGGCATTAAGTATGGTTGGTCATTATCCATCCAGAAAGGCTGTTACACCAGCCTAATACTTTTAATTTCTATAGAATATCTAGATAAATCTTAAGTAAATGACTATCTTGAATATCTTGAGTAAAACTCAAGCAATCTTGCATAAACATTGACTGGAAGAGAAATTTAACATAGCTTGAGCAGCCATAACCCATGAAAGAGATTTAAATCAAATTCAGGCCTGTCTTAAGTGAAGACTGCTTACCAGGAACAGAAGCAGCTTCTTTTCTTTCTTAGACCCCATATCCTGATTTACAGTTTTTCAGAGAGTAAGTGTTATATCACATACCTATAGACAAGAAATAAGGTGACAAGGTTTACCAAGCCCATCCAAACTATCTCCTTCTGTACTTCATACCACTGGTTCAAGGAGGCAAAATCTAGCTTCTCTTATTTCTAAATTATCTTGTTATGGGTAAAAGAAATACCAAAAGTAACATTTGCATAATACAGAGAAACATGAAGAACATCTTTCAGTGGTCACAGGAGACACAATACTCATTTGTGTCTATATAATCCAAATTTGTAACTGGGAGTCCTGTACAAGCCAGGAGTGGGCTGAAAAATCAACAACTCTGTATCTTTATATCTTAAGTTTATATTTCAATCTTATCTTTTACTAACCTTTAACCATTATTTCCTTTCTTAATACCATGAGACATAACATTTATAAACAGCATAATTTATATATAGAAAAAAGCTGGTTTGAAAACCCAGATTTTTGTATACACAAAACATTTCCTCCTTCTTTTTCCTATACAACATAGCAGCGTTGACTCAGGGAAGAGGTTTCCTCACTTGATGGCCCTTCCCATGGCCCAGCAGCACCTCATCCTCAGCCGGCTCGTGGGACAGCCTTCACTCCACCACCGGAGCAGAGAGGGCGTCTGGGTCTGCATGTATGGATGGGCCACCAGGATCTGGTCCGTCTTCAGTTTTTTCTCAGAGGGAAGATCTTGAGCAGAACCTCCCTCAGCTCGCTGGTTTCCGCAGAGGATCTCTGTGCCTGCATGGGTAGATTCTGCTGCATACTGGGAAGGGTAGCCATGGGAGCGGAAGTGGGGCTGCTGAGGAAGCCAGGGGCTTGGAGAGGCTCCCTGAATCCGGAGTGGAAGCTGGTGGCCAGTGCTGAATGCCCGGGTACTTGTTGGGCCTGTGGGCCCTAGAGAATGCAGCCTACTGTAAGCCCCTGAGCCTGACTCGAGTTTAGCGACCTGTCTCTGGCCGGTCACTTCCGCATAGGAGTGACTCAGCGTAGCCCAACCTGAAACCGATATGGCGAGTTACTATTGGCCCAAAGCTATCCCTCCCACTCTACCTAGCTCCTCTCCCGCCTTCTTTTCTCCACCCCTCCCACCAAGCATATATAAGCTGCTGCCTGACGCAATAAAGTGAGCCCTTGCTTGACAAGCTCCCAGTCTGTTATGTTCTCTTGCGGACCATCTACACTCATCATCCGGCTCAGCCCCAACCACCGAACAGCCCCATCCACGGAGGAGGCCAGCTGGTTCGAGCCTCCCCTCCCCCCGTCCCTCTTCAGGTGATACCACAGTCACTGGAGCCCCAGAATCCAGGGTCGAACATGCCGACGTTCAGCAAGGCATTGAGCATCAGCAGCATGCTGTGAAGAAACACCTCCTTTTGAAGAAATGCTTCTAACCCAGGTCCACTTCTTCCCAGAGTATCACCAGGAACCATAACTATTCCCCACGAATGTGTACGGAAGCACCTTTTTTTAATTTTTTTTTTTTTTTTTTTTTTTTCTTGAGGACGGGTCTCCCTGTAGCCCCAGCTGTCCTGGAACTCACTCTGTAGACCAGGCTGGCATTGAACTCACAAAGATCCGCCTGCCTCTGCTTCCCAAGTGCTAGGATTAAAGGCGACCTTTTTTTTTTTTTAAAACGTGTTTGAATGTACTGTCTGCATGTAGGTTGGTGCACCCATGTCGTGCGATGCCGCAGAGGTCAGAAGTAGGTGTCGGATTCCCCTGGAACTAGAGTTAAAGATGGTTCTCAGCTGTCATGTGGGTGCTGGGGATCGAACCCAGGTCCTCTGCAAGAGCAGTCGGTGCTCTTAACTGCTAGGCCATCTCTCCAGCCCCCGGAAGCACCTTTTTGTAATAATTTCTCACCAAGAGACTGAGTCACAAATTCTCTGGAGTTATTTATTATAATTATTCCAGCAGTCTTGTTTGCCAAGTGTAGGAGAAACCTGTTATCATGAGAAACAATTCTTTCTCCAAGACCATCCAGGCAGGAGTTAAAGATAATATTCCAAGATCCTGCAGCTGGATTAGGAAGTGCTGTTCTGGGGCTGGAGAGATGGCTCAGCAGTTAAGAGCACCGACTGCTCTTGCAGAGGACCTGGGTTCAATTTCCAGCACCCACATAGTGGCTAAGAACTGTCCGTAAGCCAGGCATGGTGGCACATGCCTTTAATCCCAGCACTAGGGAGGCAGAGGCAAGTGGATCTCTGTGAGCTCCAGGCCAGTCTGGTCTACAGAGTGAGTTCCAGGCCAGCTGGAGCTACAGGGAGACCCTGTCTCAAAAAAAAAAAAAAAAAAGAAGTGCTGTTCTATGACATTAGGGTCCCTCCTTGCTCTCCGCTGAGACAAACACTGATGTTTCTGTTGCCCAGTTTCAAAAAATATTCAACTCAACTGCATTGGAAATTCCATGACAAGAAAAGAACTTTTTCAGACCACGGCTTCCAGAACTTGAAGGTAGGACATCCTGTGGCTGGAGACAGAGCATACTGCGAACACAGGACTTGGAGCAATGGAGCTGGAACTGACCTGGAAGCCTCCTCCCAGAAGATGAGCTCTCAGAGTTTTGGTGGATACTATGCAAGCTTGGAGCTGCAGCCAGATGGGGTGGGGGGAGGGAAGGAGGCGTGAGAACAGAGCTCTGTTCCCCTCCAGTGCCATTGCCTCCTTGGCGGGCACCGTGTGACTTCAGCATGGCCCTGGCAGCCTTGGCTAGTGCAGCGGTGCACCCTCAGCATGTGGTGCTCTGCTCTGGCGCCTGGGCAGTCCAGGCCCCCTCGCCTGCCCTCAGGACTGGCTACACCATCATGCTACGAAGCAGCAGCTGTGGGCCTGGTTTTTATATAAAATTAATGCATTAAATCATAAACATATCAAAAGAGAAACCATGTTGTCAAAGCAACCACTTAACCCACCACACATTTCGAACTCACCCTTCCCTGACCCTATATAACTGCATTTTTAATTAATTTATTATTTTTATTTTATGTATACGAGTGTATTGTCTGCATGTATGTAAGTGCACCTGTGTGGTGCAATCCCCAAGGAGGTCAGTAAAGAGCATGGGATTCCCATGGAACTAGACTTATGGACAGGTGTTAGCTGCTATGTGGGTGCTGGGAATCAAACCCCAGCCTCTGGAAGAGCAGTCAGTGCTCATAACCACTGAGCCATCTCTTCAGCCCCAGGAAACTGCTTTTTTTTTTGGTCTTTTTTGAGACAGGTTCTCCCTTTAGTCCCAGCTGGCCTGGAGCTCACTGTGTAGACCAAGCTGGCTTTGAGCTCACAGAGATCTGCCTGCCTCTGCCTCTGCCTCTGCCTCCCGAGTCCTGGGATTAAAGTCATGCTCCACCACCCCTGGCACTAAAGACAGTTCTCTGCCATATGGGTGCTGGGAATCAAACCAGGGTCCTCTGCAAGAGCAGTCAGTGCTCTTAACCACTGACCCATCTCTCCAGCGCTCCCCGCCCCCTTTTTAATTGTCTTTTTGAGACAGGGTCTCCCTGTAGCCCCAGCAGTCCTGGAACTCACTCTATAGACCAGGCTGACCTGCAACTCACAGAGATCCACCTGCCTCTGCCTCCCAAGTGCTGGGATTAAAGGCTTGTGCCACCATGCCTGCCCTAAATTCATTTTTTTAATACCAAAAAGTAGACACATTAATTGTTCATAGTCACATAAAGATACTGTGTAATCTAGAGTCCAGTGGTGGGCGGGGGGGGGATCAGACCTAGAACTCCTCACAGCTTCTGGCAGAGTGAAGGGAGCTGGAATCTTTCTCCCCCCCCAGAGAGCAGAGTAGTGGTATTAATTCCAGCTTCTGCTGAGAAGGGAAGGAATCAAAATGAATTAACACAGAGAAAGGCTTGGAGATTCCCAGTGTATTTTGTTCAAAGTATTTCCCAAAAAATAGGTTGAGAACAATGGTGTTGAGAAGAGACCTAGAGAACGAGCACAAGAGTGGGGAGGAAAAGACAGCATCTTGCTCCCAGGCCCTGGGGGGGAAGATGGCTGGAAGCCATCAATGCTCCACGGCAGTATTCTCCTCTCCATCATGCCCGTCAGTAGCTCATCTTCTTCACCTTCATCCTCATTCTCTTCTTCACCAATACCTTCTGGTCTTTCTTCATTAGCATAATCATCTCCTTCCCCTTCATCATCCACAGCAGGAATCAAGCAGTACTGCATTAAGATTTGGCCAAGTAATAACTCTGCTGGCCTCTCCAAACCCATCTGCCAGGAAATAGGCATGTGTAGATCTAGTGGTGAAGTAAGTTATCAGGACAGTAAGATGATAAGTCTTCTCCTAAGAGAAGTTCTTTCTCTTATCTAGTCTTCAGCTATTTCTTGCTCCAAGCATGCAATTCTGGAAAATTCTTAATTCAGCTCCACCATTACACGATGTTCATGGACAATGGAAACAGCAACAGAGGCATCCACTCACCAATAACCAACACGCTAGGTAGAGCTCTACCACTGAGCTCCATTTTCTGCCCAGACTGCTCTACTAGAAATGTCTCCCTGGGCCAAGCCAGTGCAATGCAATCATGGGACGATTCCATGTGTTTTAAGTTCTGTTTGTCCTACAAACTGTAGGAAACGTCACAGGAAGTGGGGGTGCGGTTACATTTCTACAACATAGCCCGGCGTGGTAGCACATGCCTTTAATCCCAGCACTTGGGAGGCAGAAGCAGGAGGATCTCTGTGAATTCAAGACCAGCCTGGCATACATAGTGAGTTCCAGGACAGCTGGGACCACAAGGAGACCCTGACTCTAAAAAGACCAAACAAACAAACAAAAAAAAACATTTCTATAACTTAGGTACCTAGTTATCCTGTACACTGATTGAGGCAAACATGTCAGTCAGTAATCAGAGGCTGCATGGTGCTGGGGCTATCCTGGATACAGAAATAACAGACAACTACAACAAAACTACCAGAACATTCTCCTCAAGATACTCCAGTCTGCTAGCACACCACTGTCTCCTTGGGCTTCTACACCCAAGCTGTAGAGGCCTCACCAAGGGTCAGTTGCTGGTGTAGCTCAATGATACCCTGCTTGACTAGTATGCAGGAGATCTTGTGTTCAATGCCCACCACAACAAAACAACAAAATAGCAAAAACAACAACTCACGGAGGTTTAGGCGCAGGTTAGGATCCTCTCAGAAGATCAAAGGAACCATCAGCTTCCTGGGCACTTTGCCCAGGAACTGTGAGTAGCTGTAAAGCCTGTGAGCAAAGAGAGGAGATGAGGGAAATGGAAATGAAGGCTGAAGGCAGCAAAGGGCCCAGCTTGTGAGAGAACTGGAGAAGGCAGCTGAACTCCCCTTAGTTTGTGACTTCCAATACATACACTGAAGTGTATGTATTAAACTGAAGTGGATTTTCACAGCATAAAATTAGCTATACTAAACACTACTGTGACAGTACATTTATAATATATACAACCACCACCTCTAGTGCTAAAACATTTTTATCATTCTAAAGAAAACCCATTCAACACTGTTTTCTCACATCTCCCCAAACCCACCCAGCTCCACATGCCTTGCAACAATGAACATGTTTCTTCGTGTCTGGGATTTACCTATTAGTGATGAGTCACAGAAATGTAATCCTACGGTGTGACATTCTGTGGATTTCCTCTGTCAGCATGAGTTTTTGGGCATTCATCCAGACCATGACATTTATCAATACTTAAGTCCCTTCTGTTGATCAGTAGCTGGCTGCATGTGTGTACCACAGCTGGAGCATTCTCCCTTGATACACAGGTGAGCTGTCTTTATCTTTTGACAACTGTGAAATGTGTTACTATAAATAATAGTTCTGTACAAATATTTAGGAACCTGTTTTCAACTGATTTGGTACATAACCAGGAGTGGATTTCCCTGCTCATATGGTAATTCTAAGTTTTAATTTTTGTGAGGTCACTAAACTGTCCTCCACAGCAGCTGCAACATATTATATTCCCACTAACAAAGACTGAGGGTCACCTTTGATTATTTATATGTACACACATCTGTCCTCTCTCCCTCTCTCTCTCCCTTCCTTCCTTTCTCCCTGGAAAGCCCGCCCCCGTAGCCCTCCCCCTTCCCACTAGTTCCTGGGGCATAAGGAGAAGTTGCACTTTTTTAAGCAGGATTCTAAATGGCTTCCACCCTTGCCTTTTCTGCACAACAGGGCGGTGTGAGCAGGGCAGGCCGTCGTTTCCCTGGGCCGTTAAGGTAGGTACACCCACCAGTCACTTGTGTGACTCCAGAACTACATTCCTATTGTCCTCCAACACCTCGGTCATCTCTTTCTCCCCCATTAATTCCCACATAGACGAGGTTGGAGCAGAAGTTAGCTCGCTCTGTTAACCTGGGCAGGCTGCAGGTCCCAGCCGAAGACTTCACTTTCATCCCAACCCTTCGCCAGCTCAGGCTTAAGGCGGGCCTAGGAGGGTCTGCTGGTGCCTACGCCCAGCCAGACTCAGGAGGGCCCGGGGTTACTCTCGGTCAGCACCCGCCCCCAGGGTTACTCGCGGTCACCCAACCCATAGCGCCTGAACCCGCGCAGCCAATCAGCAGCTGAGCCGCGGGTCTGCCGGTGCCCACTCCAATCAGGAGGTGCCGCCCCTGCAGCCTGGCCTCGCCCCTGAGGCGCTCCTTCCCTGCCATCTGTGTGCACCGACCTGCAAAGCCGAGCTGTGGGCTTCCCATGGCCATCCCCTCCCCCACGGGGTGACCGTGGGTGTGGACCCTGGTCCCCAGCTGCCTTCTAGATGGGGATCCTGGCTAAGCAGGTGCTTACAGTTCCTCTGCAGACGTCTCTCTCGTAGGAGGCTGAACCCCAGCTCAGAGAAAGACCAAGTTAATTCTACCTTGCAACTGGGAAGGTTTTACCGAAAGCATAGCGACAAAGTGTTAGGAAAGTTCCAGGCCGATGTCACCTGACATGAAAGAGTGTGGAGGGGAGAGTGGGAGGGAAATTGCTGGGCAGGCTGTCTAGATAGCTTCGTGATAAGGAGTCAAAAGATGTGTTCAAGTAGGACAGGAAAGTCTCTGTTTCAGAAAGGTCTCGTGCTGGCAACCGCAGAGCGGAGGGGACCAGAAGGGCTGGAAATTTTATTAGATCCAGACTTTGTTACAACTTCTGTGAGGGGTGCGGGACTCCTGTGGAAAACGTGATTGCAAGCAGCACCGGTGACTTTTTTTTTTTTTTTTAAAGACAGGGTCTCCCTGTAGCCCCAGCTAGCCTGGAATTCGCTGTGTAGACCAGGCTGGCCTGGATATCACAGCAATCCACCTGCACCTGTCCCTCCAACCCCCAAGTGCTGGGATTAAAGGCATGTGACAAACCGGGTTTAACATCATCACTTCATTATTTTGCAGACTTTTTCAGATAGTAGTAAGGTAAGGTTATTACTTCAAGGAAACCGGTTACAATACTTGCTCTAATAATTTTTTTTGGGGGGGGTCTTTTCGAGACAGGGTCTCCCTGTAGCCCCATCTGTCCTGGAACTCACTCTGTAGACCAGGCTGGCTTTGAACTCACAAAGATCCGCCTGCCTCTGCCTCCCAAGTACTAGGATTAAAGGCGTGCGCCACCACGCCCAGATCAATAATTTTTGAAGGCAAATACTAGAATTTTGGAAACCTTGCATTAAGTTTGACAGCTTCCTAATTTAAGGCTTGTCTGATGAAATCAGTGGTGATATTAATGAATGATTTTTTTATTTTGTAAAATGAAATATTTTAACATTTTGGGACATTTTTGTAACTCAGTGAACCAACATTTTCTATATGCTCAAAACACCACAGAACAAAGCCGTGCATAAATAAAAAGGTGTTTTGAAAGTGCTAGCAAGACCAATAGATTCTACATAATTTACTTATGAAAATGTCATTGGGGCTGGAGAGATGTCCCAGAGGACCCACATGGCAGCTGAGAGCCGTCTTTAACTCCAGTTCCAGGGGAATCCAATGCCCTCTTCTGACCTCCGTGGCATTGCACAACACTGGTGCACAGACCTGCATGCAGACAGTACACTCATACACATAAAGAATAAATTAAAAATTAAAAAAAAAGAGAAAATTTCATTTGAGGCCTGATGGCACATCCTTGTAATTCCAGCTACTGAGGAAACACTGAGTCAGAAGGATCTCAAATACAAGGCCAGTCAATTTTATGAGACCTTGCCTCAAAAAAAGAGATGTGAGGGTCTGGAGAGATGACTCAGCAGTTAAGACCACTGGCTCCTCTTGCAGAGGACCCTGGTGAGGTTCCCAGCATCCACGTGGAGGCTAACAACCATCTATATTGTAACTCCAGTTCCAAGGGAAAGTGACACCCATTTCTGACCTCAATGGGCATTTCATGCATATGGTACACTTACATATATGCAGACAAAACATTAAAACATAAAATAAAAAAAGATGAATCAAAAAAAAATTTTTGGTCTTTTTGAGACAGGGTCTCCCTTTAGTCCCAGCTGGCCTGGAACTCTCTACATAGACCAGGCTGGCCTTGAACTCACAGAGATCTGCCTACCTCTGCCTCCCAAGTGCTGGGATTAAAAAGCATGCTCCACCATGCCTGGCTAAAATTTTTTTTAAAAGTCAGGACTAGAGAGATGGCTCAGTGGTTAAGAGCAGTGGCTGCTCTTGCAGAGGATCTGGGTTTCGTTCCCAGCACCCACATGGTAGCTAACAACCATCCTTAACTCCAGTTCCAGGGGATCTGACACCCTCTTCTCGTGAACTTACAAAATGCAGCAAAACACTCATACACATAAAATCAAAATAAATCAGTCAAGCAAAAAAAAAAAAAAAA
>VZQC01012135.1:76717-111794 GCA_009823505.1 Rhizomys pruinosus
CTGCCTCCCAAGTGCTAGGATTAAAGGCGTGCGCCACCACGCCCGGCTTTTACTTGATTTTTTTAAATCCAGAAACAAATTGTACTATTTTAAAGTCTAGACACAAGAAATTTGAAACAAGTGCCATTTAATGAGTTTAATGTTTGATACATGTAAACTTGGTCAGAAGAAAAAAATGAAGTTTAATTTGGGAGAAAATGCCCAATCATTCATAACATTGTAGGTCCTGTCACATAAGCACAACAAATAAATTACACACTGTGCTGAACTTTAAAAAATGTATTTTAATCTCATTCCAAACAGAAGTAAAATTTCTACATACAAATACAGCTCATTCAAATCACTTTTTTACATTCAGCAACTTAAAATATTATAAGGATTCAATATTTTCATCTTTTATAACCTCAATATATTATATATTTAATATATAATATATACACAGTACATACAAGTAGTCAGCAGGATTACAAAGTAATTTTGAAACATCTGATCAGTATCGATAAATATTTTTAGATTAAACATAACTATTTAGGAACATAGAATATAATAAAATATGGCCAGCTCCAAACTAACAGTGAGACTGCAAATGTTCAGATGGCCAATCATCTTAAAAGAACTTTCAAGTTGGGTAGAACACATTTTAAAATAATACTCTTGCTACACTCCAGTAGCAGAATGTTCAGGTGTTTAAATCTGCATTCAATTTAAAATGACTATGCAACTTTTCTTACTGTAATATACAGTAGCTACCTCTTCCTTTCTGTTGGATTTTTTGTTTTTTTCAAGACTAATACATTACCAACAGAAGTAACTTCAGCTCCTTTCCCTCTACTAAAGCATGGCTCAGTCTGAAGACTGTTCTATGGGCAGTCACCATGAGTATTAACAGTATCTTAACACCATGAAGAGCAATCAATAACTGAGCAATCAATAACTGGAGTCATAAGACAAGTTTGAAGACTGATGGAGCTTTCTACTGTAAACTAAGGTAATCAGAAGTATTACCTTGCAGATAGCCCTCTCACATTAGTTAATACAATGAGTTAAAATTCCAATGCCACAGTGTAACAGTGTAACAATCTATCCTGTGATTTTAAATATTATCACATTGATTCACCCTGAGAATACAGAGGAAACTTTTAAAACAAGATACTCCAATGGTTTCTTTTTCACCTTTGTATTTACTTTCTTCTTTTGTCAGCCCTTCAAGGACACCAATATTTGAATTTAAAGTATGACTTAGATAACTTTTTGTGACTGAAATTCAAGCCACAGTCAGGTACTGATGATAGAAAAGCCCAAAAAGACTTGTAGAAAAGAGGCAAGCAGCAATCCACCATGTCAAAAATAACAGAAGTCCTCGAAAAAGGAGAGGAGTAAAAATGTTTTTTAAGCTGCTCAGTGCCACTGTTATTTGGGTAACAGTCACCTTCATCTTCCCATCAGTATATGGTAAATCAGAGTAAACCGAGTTGGAAGGCAGACTGTTGTCCACTGGCAAGGCAGAGATAGCTTCAGGATAAATCCCCCAAGAATGGTTACCTAGTGTTTTCAAAAGCAGTTGTGTGAAGCAGCATTAACCAGAGGTGTCACATAGGTAGTAAAGGACTTGAGCCACCATTTTCTGTAGCTCAACTGTACTTATTTGGCCTGCTTCTTTCTTCATCTGATCCACACATTTTTGTGCCAAGTTTAAATATGCTTGCAGATGACTACACATCAAGGCCAATCGCAAAATATATAGCAGGATTATTAACCAGAGTCGCAGAGTATCAAATGTAGCTTCTGTCATTAAAGGAACACTTTCTTTACCCAATGGTGGATTCATAATGTAGTCTTTGGTGATTGGTTTTACCCAGAGGAGAACCATAAATAAAGGTGCCAAGAAGTATATGAAGAAATGTTCATGGCGCCAAGAGCAGGTCTCAGGACAGACACTGGAGAGCCTCACCAGACTGCTTCTGGTTCTCCGCTCTCGGTTCTGCAGAAGGGATCTCAGGAAACCTCGAGGGACTCACCGTTAGCTTTTTGTCTCTACATTTATGTCATGGATCGGTCTGAAAACAAAAGCCAGTAAAGCAGTGGATGAAGAAAAAAAAGGAAAATATTTAAAAATTGGGTAGAGAAATGGTAACATTCTATATGAGAATAACCAGCCTTCCCTGGTATCCCAGGAAGGAAGCATGGTGAGATGAAAGGTAGAAACCTGTAATTCAAGTGTTAAAGACTGGGCAACTGTTGAAGCTGGAGAGATAGCTCAGTGCTTAAGAGCACTGGTTGCTCTTACAGAGGACCCAGGTTAGGTTCTCAGCACCCATATAGGGGCTAACAACTATCTGTAACTCCAGTTCCAGGAGATCAGCATCCTCATCTGACCTTCATGGGCATTGCACAACCTGGGTGCACTTACCTACATACGGCCAATACACTCATACACATAAAATGAAAACAATAAAATATTTTTTTAAAAAGTCTTGGCAACTGTGAATCCCACCTACAAGGAATAGTACAGGCAGGAAAGAGAGACAGAGAAAAAGAGAGGGAGGGATAGATAAAAAGAACATTAGTACATACCGAGGGCAATGAGCGGGAGTGGGGAATCTCAAGAAAGCTACAAGATTTTAAAAAGTAAAATACCGTGGTCAGATAGTAAAGGCCCATGCTGCCAAGCTCGAGCTTGAGCCCCAGAACCCAGATGGTAGGAGACAAGGAATTCCCATGAGTTGTCCTCTAACGCTCCTGCTCTAGTCCATGCTGTAGCATGAACTCGTGCACACACATGCACTAAATAAGTAAATGTTAAAAAAAAAAAAAGACTTCTGAAGACTTGAAAGAAACAAAAACTATAAGATGAGGAGAAAATAAATTATTAAATTTTAAAAATCCTCAGAACTGCAGAACAAGCCTTTCTGGGTAGGAAGAGTCCAATGAGTGCTGTTGATAATACAACATTATGAATTTTGCAAACACTGAAGATGGAGTACTCATGTAACTAATAGGAAACGTGCTTCTCCAAAGCAATGGAGTAAGTGAATAAGAAAGAACACAAGAACCCAGAGACAGATCCACCAGAAAGAAAACAGAGCAACACTGGCTGCATGCACAGGTGACAAGCTCTGTGCAGCAGGTTCAGAGAGGACCTGTGCAGGCCAGGGCCAGTCGAGAGAGCTGTAGGACACTGAGACTGACAGAATCCCTGAGTGGTCAAATGTATCCTGAAGAGATGAACAACAGGGGTGCTTGAGTGGTGTTAATGATATGCTCATAGGAAAACAGGAGAGAGACTAAAGCAGTTTGTTAGGTCCAGAACAGAGATTGTGCAAGAGTAAAGCGATGTGTCCAGCATGGCCACCATGTGAACGGTGTTTACATAGTCACAGTAGTACAAACACTGACTGCTGATAAGACTAAAATTATGGCACACCTGCACTTCGAGGATGGAGAAAATAAAGTGTGCAGCTTCCTGTGTGAGTGGCTGGGTGTGCAGCGGCCTACACAGCGGTGGTGGTCAAAGTGGCATTTCCATCTTCTTTCTTTTCCCGTTCTCTCTCTCCTCTCTCTGTCCTCTCTCTCCTTGTGCTTAAATCTACTAAAACATTCAATAAACTCCAAGTTTGCTTCAGAGTAAAATAGCAATTCTTTCCTTTCTTATTTCAAAATTGTTTTTATTGGATCTTGTTGACGAATACGTGGCGAGACCCTATTAGAGTTGAATTTAACAAGCAAAGGAGTGGATTCTGAGTGCATGTGTTAGTCAGCTTTGCCCTATAACACGTTTATTTGCCAAAATCAAATTCTCATTGACTTTCCTTATCTGAGAACAGTGCCCTATAATATGGAAGGAGAGAAGAAGAGGAGGAAAAGAGGAAAGGGAAGAGAGAGAGAATCAGAGTCCTTAGAAATCCACTTTTCTGAAAAATACGAACTTTGGACAATTGGAATTTTACTCAAAAGTTGAACTTGACACTTTTTTTTTTTTAGTAGCACAAAGTGAGTCATATGGAAGGGTTGAGACAATTACGTGTCCACCCCCAAATGTAAATGGAACTTGTGTCCCAGTAACCAGGTCCTGCTGTCTCCACTCATAATATGTGGCTCAAAAATGACTGTTTGGCACATGGTGTTATCCCCATAGCTGCGCCATGTCCCAGTGCCAACTGGGTTTATGAAATACACAGCAGCAGTTTATAATGATGTGGTGAAAAGCACAGAGGGCTGTTATTTATTTTAGCAGGATTTCACTATGTAGCCCAGCCTGGTTTTGAACTCAAATCCTTCCTCCATCACCCTCCCAAGTCCTGAGATAGGTGTGAACGACAACACCTTGCTTGCCCAATGTCATTTGGATTGGAATTGTTCATGAAGGAAAGGAAGGCAAGGGAAATAAAGGGAAAAAGGAAGAAGGAAAGGAAAAAGAAGGAGTGAAATAGGTAGAGGAGGGGAACAAAGAAACCAATTCACTTTCTTTCTGAACAATATGGGAATAGTCTGACCTAATTCCATATCAAAAATACTTATTTTGTATCTGAATATGACAAGGAATAACTGCCTACAGTAATTTTTTTTTTCCTTTCCCTCGCTGGGGAAGATACATTCACACTGTGATATTTATTTCACATGGGAAAACGGAGAAAGGCATTTCTCTAGGTCATATAGCAAGTGATGTGCTGAGCTGGGATGAAGCCAGAGCAGGGTCAGGTATGTGGCAGTCTCCTCTCTACTTGAGTTGCATGGCTAGCTCCTGCCTTTGCCTTACACAGAAGTACAGCTTCCACAGTGTGATCTGAGGTTTACTGCAAGGTCACAAACAGCTGCTAGACAAAATATGCTGCATTCGTCCGCCTGATCTCTACTCCCTCAATTCTGCATACATTGAAATTCCTATGACTTGTCACTAAGGTTGGGAAGTAAAGAAGCAATATACACCTCAGGGGTACAGCTTTCGAAAAGCCTTTGTTATAATAATGTACATCTATTGCTTAGAGGACTGTGGTCCTTAAAGAGGTTATGTTTCAAATATCTCCTATACATGATTTCTGTAACAAATTCATAGTACAAATACCTATTTTAAACCCATTTTGATGCAGGTACTACCAGGGGAAGTAGCAGTGAACTGGACAGACACGGTCCTATTCTCTTGGTAAATCCCAGTACAAATAGGATGAACATCAAAAAGGCAGACATCACAAGGGGCTTGGAAAGGATATGACATGGGGAGTTAGCCTGGTAAAAAAAACTTTCAGGGATTTAAAACAAACAACAGCAGCCGAGCATGGTGGCGCACGCCTTTAATCCTAGCACTCGGGAGGCAGAGGCAGGCGGATCTTTGTGAGTTCAAAGCCAGCCTGGTCTACAGGGTGGGTTCCAGGACAGCTGGGGCTGCAGGGAGACCCTGTCTCAAAAAAAAAAAAAAAAAAAAAAAAAAAAACCAGCCACCACTAGGAATCAGCTAAGTCAGTAGTGGGAAAAGGTTGAAGGCAACAGATTGTTCTAAACAGATAAAAAAATCTTCACAGGCTCTGCTAAAATATGAAGGGAGTAAAGAGAAACGAGGAGTAGATAGAGATAAGAAAGACAAAAGCAGGGAAGGCCAGGTTCCAGAGGGCCTCCAAGCCGAAGTAGGACAGGCCTTGTTCCAAGGGCACTAGGAACTTCTTTCTGTTGTCTTAATTATGTACTGAAGATTGCTAAGTGGAGCCTATTTTATTCTTGTTCTCTGAGTTATCAGATCAAAATTAAAAACTGCCTAATAATTTGTATCCTTTTCCATACATGAAAGTTTATAGCTCCAATCTCCATCTTCCAAGCATACATTGTATGTTGCTATACTAAAATGCCTAACACCTGCTTCGCTGCAAATTCTACTGTAAACAAATACTGATCATATATTCACTTTGACATGTGTGAAACAAACCAGGCATCATCTTGTTTATCAACAGTGATGTGGTCTCTGACCTTCTTCCTCCTGGAACTCTCTCTTCTTAATCCAGACCTTTTCTGGGCTTTCAGAGCTTTCTCCCCAGGGCAGTGGCCTATCTTTGGAGAGCAATATAGGCCTTCTGTTTTACATCGTTGTCTTGGCAGGCTTTCCTTTAGACAACGAATGCCATGTCAGCTGGCTTAAGCAGCATGGCTGGCCATCCCCAGGTTAGAATAGCAGCAGCACTGTAGTCTGGAGGCTCAGTAAGTGAAAGGGCAGTTTCTTCTTAGATGTAGAGCTGCCTTTGGCCACAGCTAAGGATATACAAAAAGAAATCCCAACTCTTCTTCCTGAAAGAGTGTAATACCTTGAATTCTGAATTCATATGGTAAAACCTAATCTCTTGGGGCTGGAGAGATGGCTCAGCAGTTGAGAGAGCTACTGCTCTTGCAGAGGACCCAGGATTGATTCTCAGCATCCACATGGCGGCTAAAAACCATCTTTAAGCTAGGCATGAAGGAGCATGACTTTAATCCTAGCACTCCAGAGGCAGAGGCAGGCAAATCTCTGTGAGTTCAAGGCCAGTCTGGTCTACAGAGTGAATTCCAGGCCAGCTGGGGCTATAGGGAGACCCTGTCTCAGAAAGACAAAAAGCAAAACAAACAAAACACCCAATCTCTTATGTGATAGTATTTAGAGTAGGGGCTTTGAAGACGAGGCTTTGCTCTCATGAATGACATCAGTGCCCTTGTAAAAGCCAGAGGCAAAGCTCACCCCTTCCCCATGTGAAGACAGAGGAAAGATGTCCACTATGAGCCAGAGGCCCCTTTGCTTGTCAGCAGACACCACAGCTGCTCATGCTTTGATGTCGATATCCAAATTCTGGAACTGTTGAGAAATCAATTTCTGTTTTAAAAGCCTCACACTCTAAAAGGCAGTATGTGTTAGTAGCCTAAATGGACCAGGACAAAAATTAAACCCACAACTGGTAAAAGAACTAAGCAAACTAGGTATCACACAGGAGTAGCGCTTGCAGACGTCTCTTCCACACAGCACTTCTGAACCACACCAGCTCAGCTGCCCTTCGCTGACCACCTGATATCCTTCCGCACTCTTGGCATTGGACAGGGAGCTTATTTCCTCTTCCCAGAGGAGATGGGCAAAAATGGGAAACCAACCTGGTTGCCTGCCTGGCCCCAAGCTCTTTTGGTAGAGTCAACACAGAGAGGATGGGGGCATGAGGGAGAGAGGTCTGTGAGGTCAGAGCGCCTCGGAATCCAAGGACCCTGAGCAGAGGCCAAAAGCTTGGGCTTCAGCGTCACTCACACTCCAGGCTCTACCACTTACTGGCCGGTTGGCCATGGGTCAGCTATTTGATCCCTCTATGTCACTTTCCTCTTTAAAGTGGAAGGATGTAGTACACAGTGAGGCTTGCAGGAATCAGGCAATTCCTGCTCTCTCTTTTTATTCCATATACAAGTCCTGTGGCCTGCTGCTTCCTGGCACTGTAAAATTCCAACCTAAGAGAAGAATCTCCAGAATGCCGCTGGCATTCTAGAGGCGAGAGCTTGGGATGAAAGTGGATACTGATGGCAAACCCTGGCTGTTCCCTAGGACTGTGAACAGTGACCAAAACTAGTGTGCATGGGCACGCCACAGATCTGTGAAAACGTCTGGTTATGGCACCGAGCTCAGCTCGGAGTCCGGTCAGCATCCAGTTGCCGGTGGGCGGGGCCGAGCCATTGTTCCAACCGAGTCTGCGGCGGTGGTAGTTAGGGTCGGAGGCGGGCAGCAGGCTCCCTCTCCCTCTCCCTCTCCGCTTTGCTCGCCCTTGGAGGTAGCCCTTTCCCCTTCCCACCCTCCCATGGAAATACAAAAACGTGGAGGAGTTGTGAGTAGTCTACGCTTACGTGGCTACGCCAACCGCAACCTGTGGGTGCCTCCCAGGGGCTTCCCGGCCTGGGCCCAGCCCCCACTGCTGGATTGGGTCTCCTCTCCAGACAGCGCTCTCCAGAGCTGGGGAGGCAGGATGGGGGAGGGTTGGGGGGCTGGGTGGAAGACCAGCGGGGGATGGGTGAGAAGCCTAGAAACAGAAAAAGAGGGGAGGAGGGGGGAGGAGCTGGAGGCAGAGGGAACAGCAGATTGTGCAGAGCCAATGGGAGCATCAGGTCGAGGTGGTACCAAATTCCCGTTGGCCAATGAATAACCAGACTTTACGAAGGCCTCATTAACACCCCCTACCTCCGCCCGGCTGGCGGTGGGACAATGCGGTGTTGGTGTCTGCAGTGTTCTGACTTCTGGACGTTGGTAGCTGCAAGCTGGAATTTTAGCGTCCTATCATTTCCCAACTCCATCCCCGCGCGTGGCTGCCTTGGCCAGCAAGCTTTTGATCTTGTCGGTTGATAAAACACACCCCAGGAACCCCGCAGACAGCTCTCTCTAGTCCAGGGCTGGTGCAGGACACGCAGATTCCCAGTGCTGCATGCCCTCAGGCTGCAGAAACTTAGTCCTCGGTCTGAAATTCGCTGCTCCTCTCTGGGAACGTAATCCCAGCATCCGAAAGCCAAGATGCCGGCCCACATACTGCAAGAGGTGAGCTCCCCAGAATGGCCCCTCCCTCGCAGGTTGGCGGGTGCGAATTGGGCTTCTAGGTGGGTGGTTGATTGGGGGTTGGGGAGGGTTCGGAGCAGCAGGGAGCATCTTTTCCGAGTTGTTCTGCCCTTGATTGATTAGTTTGTTGGGTGATGACGATTTTTTTTTTTAAACCAGGGCAGTTGACCCCTCAAGTTGTGTTTTTTAATCGTTAAATAGGTGAGGGATTTCTTTGTTAGTTGCTAAGGGTACAAATGAAGCATCCTTCTCGCCCTCCCGTTCAGCATGAGGTTTATCCCGGTCGATCTGCAGTTTCAGGAAACTTCCCCTTGTTCCATCTCGTGGTACATTTCTCCCTCATGTAACCTGGGCACTGGGGTATGGTCTGAATTGCACCCTTCCCCCCAGTTACATTAAAGAGGGAAGTGCCCCCTGCTGCCCCCACGCGTCTGCTGTCCTAATTCACGGCCTCTCCTTGCAGATCTCCAGCTCTTATTCAACCACCACCACCACAATCACAGAGCCTCCCTCTGGGGGGCAGCAGAATGGCGGCGAGAGGTTTGAAAAGAATTCCCACCTCTGGGGGGCAGAGGTTCGCCCTGAACTAAAAGATGATCTATATGACCCCACCTACCAGGATGCGGAGGGGCCCCCGCCCAAGCTGGAGTACGTGTGGAGAAACATCATCCTCATGGCCCTGCTGCACGTGGGAGCCCTGTATGGGATCACGCTGGTTCCCAGCTGCAAGTTCTACACCTGCCTCTTTGGTGAGCCGCGCTCCAGGTTTCTCCCTGATCTTCATTGAGGTGGGCTCTGACCCACAGCAGTAGAATGTTCTGTCCAGGTTTCCCCAACCATTTCTCTTTAGTTCCTGATGAACTGGCTGGGAACACAGCCTAGTGGGGTTGGGTGCAGGAGTGTCGGCTCTGGGAGTCTCCGAACATGGATTCTGAGCCGATGAAAGGGGCTCATAGGGACAGCATGGAGGCCGAGCAGCAACCGTCCCTGCACAAGCTTTTCCATGTGAGTCACTTGCTTGGCTCCCTGTCCCAGCTCTCCTTGCCACAAAAGAGGCAGGTACTCCGTCGGGGGGCATGGGAAGCAGGGGCTTCATGGTCGACATGTTGAGCCCAGTCAGGGGACAGCAAAGGGAAGGTGCCCAGGAGAGAACAGAGGGGGTTATCAGCACAACCGTTTGGACCTTTCTGCCTAGTCTAGTTTGCCCTAGGGGAAGATAGACAGGCTCCTGTACGACTGAGTGCAAAGACTTTACTTCTTGAGGCAGATTTCAGGGCATAGCACATGGCAGTTAACAAGATGTTCTTAGCATAAAGTAAAGTTGCAGAAGTGTTTCACATTCCATTGCCTGCCTGCCAGCCCGCTACAGTCCATCTCCTGTGGACAGGCAGTGCTAAAAACCCTGCACTTTCTAACACCAATCACATCTGTTCCTAACACATACCTCCTTGGCAGGGAATAGAGTCTTCGAGCAGCCCAGCCCTCAAGACTGCTATATTGACTGAGATAGTTGACATTTTGTCCCTGACCTGCCCTAGCTCAGCTCCTCAGGGATCCATGGGTGTGGGTTGAAGGTATTGATGTCCCTGCAATCCCACATGTACTTGCTTCACCTGGGTGCCTGAAGAGGGAAGCCTGCAAGAACCCTACAGACCAGGGTCACATGCTATGAGCAAGGGATTCTTTATAGAGGACCATGGGAGGTTTTCAGGTGTGGGTACTTTCTGGCAGCTCTCTTTGAGGACAGTGATGTTTATGTTGAGGGGCTGATTTCATAAGGGTCAGCTGTATTGACCTCCGCCCTCTCAGGTCTTACAAATGGTGACATCTGGCCCTAAGAGTTTCATTTTGAAAGTTCTCCAAGTGCATCAGGGGAATGCAACTGAAAAGATAACCTTTTTCCAGGCACCAAATTCTTGACCACACTTGGTCAAGATTAGGAATGGAATTTTCCTTAAGTTATGATGTGCCTTCTCAACCTTGCTCCTGACTCAGCTATTTTGAGAATCTTCTTTCCCTTTGTGGACTCTAGAACCCCAGGGCTGAATAGACATCTTTAACTACACTTAGTACCTAAAGGGGAAAACTCGTTAAACTTGTTCCTGAAGTCAAAGCTATGAGATGTCCCATAGCCACCATTGTAGACATTAAGGATTCTTCCATGGGGGACAGAAAAGGATCAAGTGCCCTCAATCTTTTTTTTTTTTTTTTTTTTTTTTTTTGAGACAGGGTCTCCCTTTAGTCCCAGCTGGCCTGGAGCTCGCTATGTAGACCAGGGTGGCCTTGAACTCACAGAGTACTGAGATTAAAGGCATGTGCCACCATGCCCGGCATGCCCTCAGTCTTCTATTTGATAAACCTAGAGGTGGATTGAACAGGCCCAAGAATGCCTGGGAGTTCACCTGTTAAGATAACACTGCAAATGCTTTCGAAGCCTTGTGCTTGGACCATTGATCTGCATCATGAAACAAGTCCAGGGGTTCTCTCCGAGTTCAGTGAAGGGCCTCTGCTTTTCCCAAAAGCCATTTCTTTCTCTGATGATGCAGAGGTTCTGGGTTGTTCCGGGTGTGGTGGGTATGGTCAGACAATGGGGTGAAGGTCTCTTATCCCACAGCCAGAACTTACCCTGGTGTGCTGTCTGTTGCTCTCCTGGGGATCCCATAGGAGGAACAGGATGGTGCAGGAGGGAGGGGGAGAAGGGGAGAGGGTTCCTAGGAAATTTATCTTAGCTGTAGAAGGTCTTAGGGCAGTTTGTACAGTGTATGATGTTTCCAATAGTAACTAAGTTCTGTAGGCTCTGAGGTTCTATTGTTTCCTGCTATCCCCTCAGAGTGAAGCCCTGTTACATTTCTACCAAGGCCTCCTAGTGCTGCTAATCAAATGAACAGATGGTGTACTGCTTGCTCCTTTCTTGCTAAGGATCATGCCTGGCACTTGCTGAGCCTGCATGCCTCAAAGACAGGGAAGCAGTGCTCATCTACTAACTTTGGTCATCTTCCTGCATTGTCTAGAGTAATGGAAGTTGAAAGTGAATTTGAATTGCCAGAAGCGTGGCCAAGGAGAGACATTGGACCTGGGCCCCCAGATCTTCGGGGCTGGGTGGTAGAACAAAGATTTGTTAACAAAAAATTTTTCTTTGAACCATGATTCTCATGGAATAAACAATCTTTTCAGGATCTGTTCTTCCACAGGAGTGTATGGCATTAATAGCTCCTACAGTGTTCAAATCCTAGGTAATATTTGAGCCACTATGGAAATCTGTGTGTGGAACTGACTGACCTTTGTATAACCACAGTATCTGCTACAGTATTAAGACTCGTGTGTACCTGCTGGTAAAAGCCACATGTCTAGCTATGATCCTGTCACCACTTGGGGTTCCTCCAACTGGGCGTCACCCAGATTGCTTTGGTTTCTGCTTTGATGATACCCTCAGTTACGGATTCTAGGTTGGAGGGAGGTAGTTTGCTGACTAGAATATCTTAGAGGTCAAAAGATAATGACCCTGTAGACTCACTCTGACCAGTGGCACAGCACTGTAAGAGCCTAGTTTCTGGGACTCAGTCTTTTTCCATTCCTAGGTCAAGAGGCTAGATGGTAACAGGATGAAGTGTCACAGACTAAGGCATCCCAGGGTTTCAGAGGAAACCAGATCCTTACCCAAAGGCTAAACAACAAGCAGGCTAGTGTTAAGCAAATGTCTTCGACATGCTTCCCCCATAGAACTGTCCTGTTGGTGACTCTCCATGGTCTTGTCTTGCAGCCTATGTATACTATTTAATCAGCGCCCTGGGCATCACAGCCGGGGCTCATCGCCTGTGGAGCCACCGGACTTACAAGGCTCGGCTGCCGCTGAGGCTCTTCCTCATCATTGCCAACACCATGGCTTTCCAGGTAAGAAGCTGGTGCTGCTCAGCGTTGCCTCCACCCCATCAATGATCCATGCTGGAGTATGGGGGCAGCGGTGCCCAAAGAGCAGTTCTTAGGGCAGCCACTGCCCTTTGCAGTTCCCACAAGCACAGGCTTGACACTGAGGTCCACATAGCATAAGATACTCTGGGGTCACTGGGAAGAAAAATGGGAGGCAAATAAGAAAAGCTCCCTAAATACAGGGTCAGTTTTCATCTCAAGGTCCCTGTGGTGTAACACAGCATGGCTGTTGTAGGCCTGAAGTCTGGTGGAGATGGCACAAGAGCCAGGCACTGAGCCTGGTTCCCTAGCCTGTAAGTGAACACTAAACTAATGCATTAAGGTAATCATCTTAGACTTAGATTCTTTAAAAAAAAAATTCTTATTTTTATTTTTTTTGTGTGTGTGTGAATGTATTGCTTGCATTCATTTAAGTACACCCATGTTATGCAATGCCCATGAAGGTCAGAAGAGGGCATCGGATGCTCCTGGAACTGGAGTTATAGAAGGTTCTTAGCTGCCATGTGGGTACCAGGAACTGAACCCAGAGTCCTCTGTAAGAGCAGCTGAACCATCTCTCTAACCCCTTGATTAATTTCTCAAATCCTCACAGACATTTGAGAAATAATAGCAGATATTATTATTATCATCCTTTCACAGAAGAGGGAACACCAAGAGGTTGGATTCCAACCTCTTAGTCTGTGTGATAGGCTACGGTAATAAACCAAAAGTCTTTAAAAAAAATTTTTTTTTTGTCTTTTCGAGACAGGGTCTCCCTGTTGCTCTGGCTGGCCCAGAACTCGCTCTGTAGACCAGGCTGGCCTTGAACTCACAGAACTCCGCCTGCATCTGCCTCCCAAGTGCTACAATTAAAGGGGTGCGCCACCACGCCCAGCTAACTCTTAAAAGATTTTTAAAGCAACAAGTTTATCAAAGAGAAAGAATAAAGGGAATTAGGAAGGGGACTGTCATGGGTACTAAGCCTTATCAATGGAAACAGGATAGCAAGTGATGTGGGTTTAATCTGCAGCAAGAGGAAAAGAAAACCAAATTTGCCCCCTCTGTCTTGTCAAGATTTGAGGTGCTCACACATTTGCACAATTGTTTCTGGCCCAGCAACTTTATCTTCGAAGGCTCCTCATATTCTTGGAACACAAAAGGAATGCAGGAGTGTGTTGCTACATTTCTGAAGGTCTGACAGAGCCCAGATAACCCCCAAGGTCCTTCAGAAGTGTTGCTCATGGGTTATTTGCCAGACGTGATACTAAACACTTGTGAAGTAGTGTTAAAAATGTAGTTCCTCACTCTGTAAGCATCCCATATACATTGTTTGAAAAACTGCCGTGGGCCATCAGTGGCTCAGTGCATAAAGGCACTTGCTGTGCAAACCTGACAACTTGAGTCTGACCCCTAGAAACCAAAGTAGAAGGAGAGAACTGACTCCCCAAAGTTGTCCTGACTACACAAGTCCCATGGCATACATACATACACACACAAAGCCTGCCATGTTATTGTTAGTGCAACTCTCTGAGTCCTATAACTACCTACTATCTCCCCACCATACAACCTCCAGAAACAGCCATACTGTTCCTGTCCTCTGGGATAGTGAGTTGCTTCTCCATATGTGCATCTAAGGCAAGTGTGAAAAAGAGAATAGCCCTTTACCACCACTCCATGCATCTTCTTGAGTCAGAGTCCTGGGGAGTTTGAGGTTGGGCAGAGAGTATCCTGGGCCCCTGCAGATATCTGGGCCCTGAAGTCTTCCAGGAGGGCGTCTCTTCTCAATACTGGATTCTTCTCTTCTGTCCTTCCAGAACGATGTGTATGAATGGGCCCGAGATCACCGTGCCCACCACAAGTTCTCAGAAACCCACGCTGATCCCCACAATTCCCGTCGTGGCTTTTTCTTCTCACACGTGGGGTGGCTGCTTGTGCGCAAACACCCAGCTGTCAAAGAGAAGGGTGGTAAACTGGACATGTCTGACCTCAAAGCTGAGAAACTGGTGATGTTCCAGAGGAAGTAAGTGAAGGGAGGGTGAGACTGGGGCTGTTGGTTAGGGTCCCCATCTTTTCTCTTAGAAACTATAAAGACCATGATTTACTAGGTTTACATATTAAGATTAAAACTTACCATTTTTAATGTTGCACAGAGCATAGAGGTAAACTAACACTTTCTTTGTATGATTTATCTTACTGGAACCAGTTAAATGCAGAAAAAAAAAATGTCCGGGTATGGTGGCACATGTCTTTAATCCTAGCACTTGGGAGGCAGACGCAAGCAGATCTCTGAGTTCAAGGCCAGCTGGGACTAAAGGGAGACCCTGTCTCAAAAAAGACCAAGAACAAAAAAAGCCAGAAAGAGTGTAACGGAGACCTTCCCTTAAAGGAATAGAACCCTACTGAGGAAGGAAGGGTTAAGTCAGGGGCCCTGATAACCATCGTGCAAGCCAGAGTATTGTTTTTATGTCTAACAGAAAGAGTAGAAAGATTGATCAAAGTTTGGGGAAGGGCTTAGGATAAAGTAGCATTGGAATCCATAGCTTGATGGAGACTTTCACAAGTGTTATGGAGAGGAACAAGGCAAACCGAAAGAATGGGGTGAGCTCAAGCCTCAAGAATGTTCCAGAAATGAAACCTTTCCATTAGAAATACAAGACATGACAGGAAAAAGGGCGGGGGGGGGGGGGGGGACCTGCCAAGACAGGTTGCTGATGTGCTTCTGTGGAGTGTAGATGCAGACTAGGGACTAGTTACACTGGTAATAGGGAAATGACTAAAGGATTCTCCAACACCATGAGGCACAGGCAGAGGTGTAGCTCAAAGGCCACTCAGGAGAAGTGAGATGTTCATGTTAGATGGTGAAGGTCCCGAGCTAAGGAAGGAGCGGCAAAAATCAAATAGACAAGAGATGGATGCAGAAACCTTCAGTGATGTAAAAGTGTAAGACGTGGCTGCTGAAGGAATGCAGACAGTCAGTCCCCCTGGAGTGTCTGTGGCCTGGTCTATGTGATGGTGAAGAGGGGCACAGTGGACTAGAGGTCAGAGCCCCACAGTTGGTCAGGGGTGAGCTAGCAGAGCTAAGAATAGGAAGATGGAGGCTGACATCTGACACCAGGCACCTCATCAAAGACCCAGGCCGATGGCAGCTGGGAAGCAACTGTGATTTATCTGACCTTTTTGACCATGACTTATGGTTTCATGAAAAAGAACAGTAGATTTCTAGAGATTTCCCAAAGGCTTCCCATTGGCTGGATCCTAATAAAGTCATTTATTGCCTCATCTAAACAGTGAGCTAATTATGCGCTCTAAAGTTCTCCATGTTTCCTAGCGCTGGTTCCTGCTGTGCTTTACTGAGTATAGGAGGAAACGTGTGAATGAACAGTCCAGGTAAGTGTGAGAGTCCTCTCTCCATGGGCCCAATGTCTGGTCTCTCAACACAGGTACTACAAGCCTGGTCTCCTGTTGATGTGCTTCATCCTGCCCACACTGGTGCCCTGGTACTGCTGGGGTGAAACTTTTGTGAACAGCTTGTGCGTTAGCACTTTCCTGCGATACGCTGTGGTGCTCAATGCCACGTGGCTGGTGAACAGTGCTGCCCATCTCTACGGGTATCGCCCATACGACCAGAACATTAGCTCTCGGGAGAATATCCTGGTTTCAATGGGAGCTGTAGGTAAGTCAGTAGTCTTCAGCATGAGCATAGTTAGTGGCCTGATTGAGGTATTTGAGCGTTTTGTAGTTCATTTGCAGATTTTCTTATATACTACTAGGGAGCAATTTATTGGGGAGGCCTTTTGCTAGGCTATAACTTCTGTGTGGAACATGTTGAAAAACAACTATTTCAAATGCTACCTATAATGGGCTCTTTTGAGTTTTCCTTTTTATAGTCACCTCTGGCAAGTTTGTAATCTGTAACTCAGAGCAGGA
Organism: Rhizomys pruinosus; assembly: GCA_009823505.1. NCBI lineage: Eukaryota > Metazoa > Chordata > Mammalia > Rodentia > Spalacidae > Rhizomys > Rhizomys pruinosus. The sequence continues at coordinate 93,081 of VZQC01012135.1, forward strand.
GAATTATAAATCTGGTCGTCTGCATGACTGTAAGCCTCATGTTTCTTATCTAGCCATGCTATATCTAAAAGGTAGAATGAGTCCAGTGTGGTGGCATACAACTTTAATCCCAGCACTGGGGAGGCAGAGGCAGGAGGATCTCTGTGAGTTCAAGGCCATCCTTGTCTACATAGCAAGCTCCAGGCCAGCTGGGACTAAAAGGAGACCCTGTCTCAAAAAAACAAAAATCAAAAAAAAAGGTAGAATGATAATTTAGTTCAGTAAAGTCTGAGTGTGCCACACTACAGCATTTTATCTTCACACTATTGGACATGGCTTATCCATTAGTGAGGTTTCCAGGGAGCCCAGCAGTACACCCACTGGCAGTCCTTCCTCACTCTCTACCACCCTCTTTTCATTTGTCCTTTATTTTTCTATACTCTCTGTTTTATGCTAGGAACTCTCCTTACCATACCCTGCTTTGGGAATCTTCCAGGTTCATTTGATTGTAATTGCTGATCTAATACATAAATCCAGTCCTGGTTGTCAGGCTCTATGAAAACATGGTTCTACTATCTGTACCCACATTTCCTATTCTTTCCAAGAATAGACTTTTTTTTTAAATTTTTTTTTATTAATTTTATTTATTTCTGTATGTGTATGAATGTACTGTCTGCATGCAAGTCTGTGCACCCGTGTCGTGCAATGCTGCGGAGGTCAGAAGAGGGTCTCGGATTCCCCTGGAGCTGGAGCTCTCCTAGAATTGGAGTCTCAGACAGTTCTCGGCCCCCATGTGGGTGCTGGGGATCGAACCTGGGTCCTCTGTAAGAGCAGTCAGTGCTCTTAACCGCTAGGCCATCTCTCCAGCCCCCAAGAATAGACTTTTTTTCTGACTTTTTGAGACAGGGTCTCCCTGTAACCCCAGCTGGCCTACAATTTACTGTGTAGACCAGGCTGGCCTTGAACTCAAAGAGCTCTGTCTGCCTCTGCCTCCTGAGTCCTAAGATTAAAGCTGTGTGCCTCCTCGCCCACCCCAAGAACAGATTTTTATTTTATTTATTTTTGTATGTGTATGATTGTACTGTCTGCATGTAGGTTTGTGCACCCGTGTCGTGCAATGCCACAGAGGTCAGAAGAGGGTCTCAGATTCCCCTGGACCTGGAGTTCTCCTGGAATTGGAGTTACAGACGGTTCTCAGCCGTCATGTGGGTGCCGGGGATCAAACCCAGGTCCTCTGCAAGAGCAGTCAGTGCTCTTAACCGCTAGGCTATCTCTCCAGCCCCAAGAACAGAATTTTTTTTTTTTTTTTTTTTTTTTTGTCATTTCCAACAAGGTCTCCCCTGTAGCCAGCTGTCCTGGAACTTTCACTGTAACCAGGCTGGCCTTGAACTCACAAAGATCCGCCTGCCTCTGCCTCCCAAGTGCTAGGATTAAAGGCGTGCGCCACCATGCCCGGCCCAAGAACAGATTTTTTTTAAGGTCTCAAGCTTTCCCCATCCAGACCTATGGCTTCTTTCCATCACTGATCAGAGCCATTGGTCACCCAGTGACACTATTCAGAGGGATGCTCATCTTTGTATGAAGTACTTTTTCTGGACCAACATGATGGCTCAGTGGGTAAAGGCACTTGTCACCAAACCTGACCACCTAACTCCAGTCCATGAAACCCACATGATAGGAGAGAACAGAATTCTGCAAGTGATCCTCTGACTTCTGCATGCATGCCGTGGCACACGTGTGCACATGCCCACACAAACACACACTAATATTAAAAATCTAAAAGTGTTTTCCTCCTTACCACACACAGATAGACACAGACACACACTCTTTTGAAAGCCATACCATTGTTCATGTTCTTTGTGTTTAAAGTAAATTACCTACACTGGACAGTGCTGAGATTTTCATAGATACAGAATAATTTGGACTGAAATGAGTGGGTTCTACTTTATAAGTGGAACTCCAATGCCTTTGAGGGTGCCTGTTCATTCAGAGTAGAAGACACTGGGTTTGTCTAATCATTCACCAGCAGCAGGATTCTCCAAAGTTCAAGGTACCCACCAGGTAAGAGGCGCACAGAGGAGGAAGCAGCGACCCAAGGAACTAACTCCTCCCCTTGCTTCTGTTCCAGGCGAGGGCTTCCACAATTACCATCACTCCTTTCCCTTTGACTACTCGGCCAGTGAGTACCGCTGGCACATCAACTTCACCACATTCTTCATCGACTGCATGGCTGCACTCGGTCTTGCTTATGACCGGAAGAAAGTATCCAAGGCCGCCATCTTAGCCAGGATTAAAAGAACCGGAGACGGAAGCTACAAGAGTGGCTGAGTTTGGAGTCTTCTAGTTTCCTATTCCAAAAGCCAGCTTGGCAGAGGTTTAATGTTCTGTTAATTAACTACTGAGTATTGCTACCTGGATGCTAAAAATGACGAAGTTAACCCATTCTGGTACAGTATTGTAAAAACGGACAAGTATTGAAAGCCAACTCTTCGTTTCGATGCTAAGCTGAAGTTTTTCTCTTTTTGATTCCCATTGTCCCTTGCTTTGCTTTTTCCTTGTCACCTTCATTTCCCACTGCCCCCAAGCTAGCAGCTGGTCAGCCATAGGTCAGTGTTCACCTTCCAAAGCTTACCAACCTTCCAAGGGTCTAAAAGTAAAGATTTCTACCCCCAAACATCTCTCTTTTCTTGAGCTGTTCTGAGCTATAGAGATATAAGAAAGCCTCCTGAGATTTCTATTATTTTTAGCCAGGCTTTGCCAGATGGAATGGAAAAATACTTTTATTTGGCAGAGCTTGTAAAGCAGATAAATTAGTAAGGGGTCAGATTCAGCATGTAGGCTGTGATTCATCAACAATGTACAGGTAGGAGAGGGGAAATGCTTGTGATCAGCTGCTTGTCTAGTGGAGGCGGGGAGCCTCTCCACACAGCATGCTGCCTCCCTCCTGGTTCTGAGTAAGTGACTGGCCATGGAGCTTGGTGATGCTAGAATACAATAACACATCTCCGTAGTATAGGCTGAGGTAGCAAAAACAATCTACTAAAACAGGACTTGATTTTCTTTTAATAACAAGGATGAATAGAATAAGAAACCTTCAAAGGGAGGTAAGTTTGGAATTGGTGAGTACAGTCACTCGGACTTTTGAGCGTTCTGTGAGCCTGTATCCATTTTCTTGCTCTTCCATCTTCAAGATATTAGTCACTCCCATAAAGTTAAAGAATGGCGGTGGCATTTCCACATGCCCAATCAGGGAAAGATATTAAGAGGTGAACTTGTCACAGTTAGAAGCGTAGACATTAATTCATTTAGAGTATTTCCCCCTGAAAAAGAAATGCTAAACACACTTAAGTGGTCTGTTCTTCCCACCGTTGGGAAACAGATGGAGAGGCCAGGGAGCTCTTAATGACTCCCCAAACAGAGCCTTCAGAGAGCACATTGCCCCGGACTTTGGACATTCTAGAGAAACAGGTTAGATATGAGCTCTCTTCATTCTAATATTCTTTGCATCTAGGTTTTTCCCTAAAGTATTATCCCTATGTGTTCACACCTAGCTCTGTGACCAATTAGCCTACCTATATGTGGTGTGAATCCTTTAAGCTGTGCCACATCTGCCTCTTCTCTTACCTTTTTTTTTTTTGACATTTAGTCTTGCTCTAGACAGCAACTTCCTCTGTGTTTACAGGGCAGTAAAGACAGGTGGTCGCAGCAGCTTCCTCTTCCTCACAGAATCACAACACTTGGGAGCACTGTACTGATGTATGTCTTTAGCAAGTAGAGCTGGCTATTCCTTTCCTATGGCTTTCAGATTCTCTCCACCTCCCCTCCTTGGGTTTCTGACATTCTATAAATTTTATCAAGAAAACGTTTGGCAGCCCTTCTTCCACATCCCTGACTCAGAGAAGCTTTGTCTCATGAGTTATTCTAAGACAGATACTCCTATTGTGCCCATTAGCCAGCCACAGAGCAAAACAGTTCCTTTTTAGCCACAAGTGTGAGTCGACAGAGGGCATGTTCAGTGCTCCCTGCATGTTCAGCAAAGGAACTTGCGTTGATCAGTACTCCAGGAGGACATTGCGATGCTTAGAGAAGGAGGAGTGTTGGTTAACTGGGAAGCGCAAGGCCAAGGGCATGTTCCCAAGTGCCTCGGTTTGAATGGAGGGTCTGCTGCAAAGCCTGGGCTAAGGTAGGAGATTCTGAGATGCCGTGGACTTTGCATAAAAGATGTTGTTCAGCAAACTAATTGGCATTCTATATCACACAGTCTAGTGTAGACAACAGAAGTCCAGAAAGACACAATGTCAGTGTTTTTAAGACTGTCCCTGTAGCTCAGTCAGCAGTACAGAAGAACAGAGGCTACAGGGACCAGCCCACATTGCAAGCAGCCTTATCTTTGAGCTGTTAATGAAAAACAGAAATCTTCCTGAGATTACAGTATATTGCTGGCCTGTGCCCTATTCCTTAGAATGCCTTTTGGATTATATTAGTTCCACAGGTCATCAGATACTTGTTCTATAATATGTGAACAATAAATCAACTTTCTCTTCTAATTCTGTTTCATGGATCTGAACCATGCTGAGGCTGAAAACCCCAGTATATATGCCTGTAGATGAAAGCATACCAGCTCACTAAGAAACAGTACTTTAAAGACTTTAAAGCTCAATATATGTGACACATTAATAAGAAACTAAGATCTGATTGAGTGAATTCCTAACAGTTCCTTCCTCGTGGACATGCTAAGAACTTATTCGGGTGCCTTGCCTCTTCTAATCAGCATCGCATGTGGGCCTGTACTCACTTCCTCTGTGGAGTCCCTTAGAACCTGAGAACTGCTAAATGTGGCAAGTATAATAACTGACTGGCTGGAGGATTAACTGTACATTAATTTGCAGTATTCCCTTTGGGGCCTTGTTTTGGACACTTAGGGCTGTTTTGATGAAGTACGCATATTTGATGGATGGTGGAAGTAATTTGAACATGTGTGATTTATAGGTTTTGTTTTTTGTTTTAAGTTTAAAAGATGCTTATAGCATTTAAAGAGAAAGCTTTTCTTCAAGGTTTGCTGGTATATCCTGAGTGTCTTCTCTTTAGTTGAAATAGGTTAGTAGAAACGTAAGAAAGCAAGATGGCCATGTGCTGGTGGTGAAGGCCAGGCCTCCCACCGCTCCCTTCTGTAGCACTCCCACTCTGACAGTAATGGTTCTCCTTGAATGAGGATGTCAATGAGGGTAGAGCCCTCCTAATCTAATCAGCACTTAATGGTCCCAATTGTCAACTCTGTTGCATTGGGGATTAAGTTTCCAACCCATAAATTGGGGGACAGATTCAAACTGGAGCACTGGACACGTCACTTAACAATGTGACTCAGTATTACTTCTGTGAAAATGGGATGATAATCCTGACGTACCTCGGTTGGGTAGGTTTGAGTATGACTAATGCTCTTTATAAAACATTTTGGGATCCTCAGCAGAGGAATTCTTAAGTCCTGCACATTTTTATAGTAGCTGTGTCCACCATGGACTTGACATGTGCCTGTGTCCTAGAAGACATTGTTAACCTACATTGTTCTTTTCAGATTGAATGGATGCATTTCATAATGTATACTCATGGCTATGAAAACATGCAGGACTCCATTTCCTTCCTTGGGTGGGATTTTTCCTTTATTATGTGCAACGGTAGTTATTTGTAATCTAATAATTTTGAAATAATTTTCATTAATATCAACTCTGAAAGTATTTCTACTCATCTGAGATTGTGTTTGTTCATAATAAAATGAAATGAATTTGACTGCGATATGTCTTATGGTGCTTTTCTTGATTTCTCTGGTTCACACCCTACCCATGTGGAAACTGCAAGGACCAAGCCACACCCTTGTACCTGCCCTGTCCTTCCTAAGAGTAATTCGAGGTTAAATTCTGGCAATTAGAAACCGGTAGTCAGCTGGTATTAAATAAAAAAACAGCACCAGCTGGTACCTCGGCCTGGGGAAATACCTTATCTCCGAATGTCTTGTGGCAAAATGGACCCAATATAGAGATCCTGGAAGAGCAAGCAGGGCTCTTACTGTGTAGCCCAGGCTGGGCAGTCCAGCTCATTCCTTCTTGTCTCAGAAGTGTCCTGTCTGCAGGGTACAAATGGCTTCTCGCATGCTAATGCACAGTGACAGAAAGGAAAGAACCCTCCCAGGGAGGTTTGGGGTTCTTGGAATGGAGAGGGTTTCATGATGGAAAAGGTGAGGGTTTTTGTTTATTTTTTTTATTTTTTACCTTTATTTTGTTTTTCCCTTCAGCTTGTTCTACTTTATCTGACGCTACTCTTGTGGGAAAAAAGTACTAGTGACTTGATAGATTGCAGAAGCTCTGCTTTCCAGCAGGAACTCCCCAACCAACACAGGTTTCTAAGAACTCCCAGCATCTGTTCCAGTTCACTTCACTTTCTAAGTTTACTTTCACTTTAGGCAAGTATGACCTTCAGATGGCCTTGGCAGAGGCCTGTAATCCTGGATACTCCCTAGGGTACTTATGAGGATCTCAAAGTTTAAGGCCTGCCTGAGCAACTTAGTGAGACCCTCCCTCAAAATTCCAAAAACCTAAAGAGAGCTAGGGATATAGCATAAAGGCTCGATCAGTACTGAATATTCACAATCAAAAACTAAAGCTTTCCAAGTCCTTAAGAACTTAAGACGATGGCAGGCCAAGTCAACTGTTGTCTTCCCCTTGTACAGAGTCTTGTAGAATAAGTATACCCACAGAGCAGAGTAATAAATTGTCTTTTACATGTTTTGCATGAGAGGCTATAAGGAGATTAAGGTCCTATCACAAACCATGTCACAAAAATACCTAATGCCCAGTAGCCACTAGTTTTCTTCTGTAGAAGAAAAACAAGGAATGTCTCCCCAAATGCCTGCTAGAGCAGGGAAAGGAAGAAAATGACTTGACATAACTATATTCAGCATCCCAAAGAAAGCACACATCACTGTTGGAGGCCATTAGCATGCTGCCAGGAATAATACAAATAAATTTTACCTCCATAAACAAGATCAAAAAGGATTATTATCAAGTTCAAGAAGTGGTCAAGAGTACTAGATTGAAAAGTATAAAATACTATTGAAAAATTAATTAGAGGACACCTAACTAAACAAGGAAAAGAAACACAATTATGGATTGGGAGGCTTTATATTGTTAAAATGGTAATGCTCCCAGAATCAACCTACAGATCAAAGGCAATCCTTACCAAGGTCCAACTTAGTTTTAGACAAATGAATAAATTGATCATAACATTCATTGAGAAATTCAAAAGTACCAGAATTGAGGAGGGAGGGGAGAAAACCCACAAAGTTAGAGGAAATTTACTTCCTTATTTCAAACTTCAAAGGATAATTAATCAAAATGTAGTGCAGCACTGGCATAAAAACAGGTCATAGATTGAGTGTCATAGAATGCAGAATTCAGGAATAGATCACACATTTAAGATCAGTTGATTGTTGATAAGTGTCCAGGTAATTCCATGTGGAAAGATAATCTTCCAACAAAGCTAGTCGAGTGGACATCCATATATGAAGGAACATTGGCCCACTGCCTCATCTCACATACAACTATTACCTCAGAATTTATCAGGTGAAGCTCAAAACCCCTTACGAGAAAACAATGGTGTCTATCTCCCTTCATATGGGATCAAGCAGTACAATAATTTCTTAGATAAAAAAGAAAAAAAATCATAACGAATTTTTATTTTATTTTTTTAATTTATTATTATTTATTTGGTCTTTTCGAGACAGGGTCTCCCTGTAGCCCCAGCTGTCCTGGAACTCACTCTGTAGACCAGGCTGGCCTTGAACTCACAAAGATCTGCCTGCCTCTGCCTCCCAAGTGCTAGGATTAAAGGCATGCACCACCACACCTGGCTATTTATTTTTTTTTTATGTGTATGAATGTACTGTCTGCATGTAGGTTGGTGCACCTGCGGACATCAGAAGAGGGTGTTGGATTCCCCTGGAACTGGCATCAAAGACAGTTCTTAGCCGCCAGGTGGGTGCTGGGAATTGAGCCCAGGTCCTCTGCAAGAGCAGTCAGTGCTTTTAACCACTGAGCCATCTCTCCAGCCCCCCCAAATTTAAGTATATAATTTAGGCTTCATTAAAACTGGGAACTTTTTGTGCTTTGAAAGATAATGTCAGGAAATTGAAAAGGCAACCTACAAATTGGGAGTACATACTGGAAAATTGGGTTTGATGAGGGCCTACTAAGTACTTAAAAGTATGAAAAGGTAAGCTGGGTATGAAAAAAAAAAGGAAAATCACACACACAAACACATGAACAAACACATGAAAACACACACACATACACACACAGAAGAAGAGCTAGTTTGGAGAAGGAAAGAGATCAGTAGAAAGGGGTCAAGAGAGGGTAATGGTGCCGGGCGTGGTGGCACACGCCTTTAATCCTAGCACTTGGGAGGCAGAGGCAGGCGGATCTTTGTGAGTTCAAGTCCAGCCTGGTCTACATAGCGAGTTCCAGGACAGCCAGAGCTACAGGGAGACCCTGTCTCAAAAAAAAGACCAGCCAGGCATAGTGGTGCATGCCTTTAATCCTAGCACTTGGCAGAGGCAGGAGGATCTTTGTGAGTTCAAGGCCAGCCTGGTCTACAGAGTGAGTTCCAGGACAGCTGGGGCTGAGTTCCAGGACAGCCAGAGCTACAGGGAGACCCTGTCTCAAAAAAAAGACCAGCCAGGCGTAGTGGTGCATGCCTTTAATCCTAGCACTTGGCAGAGGCAGGAGGATCTTTGTGAGTTCAAGGCCAGCCTGGTCTACAGAGTGAGTTCCAGGACAGCTGGAGCTACAGGGAGACCCTGTCTCGAAAAGACTAAATAAATAAATAAATAAATAAATAAATAAATAAATAAATAAATATTAAAAATGTTAGGCATCTGTCATAGTTAGCTTTAGATGTCAACCTGACACAAGGTCACAGACACTTGAGAAGAGGGACCCTCAGTTGAAGAATTTCCTCCATCAGACTGGCCTTGTGCACATGTCTGTGGAGCATTTTCTTGATTGCTAATTGATGGCTGGAGAACCTAACCCATGGTGGGCAGTACCATCCCTAGGCAGATGGTATGGGATACATAAGAAATGTGGCTAAGGGGCTGGAGAGATGGCTCAGAGGTTAAAAGCACTGGCTGCTTCTGCAGAAAATCTGGGTTCAAGTCCCAGGGTGGACAAACTGTTACACTCATACACTGTTGATAGAAATCTGATATGGTACACCTTCTTTGGAAAATGGATTGGCCATCCCTCAATTGGTTAGAAACATACAGGTACCATATCACCCACCTACTATAGGTATTCACCCAAGAAATGTGAAAAGATGTGTCCACACAAAACATGTACATGGATTTTCCATAACAGTGGAAAAGCAGAAACAACCAAACGTCCATTAGACATGTAAACAGAATGTGGTCCATTCATACAATGCAATATTGTTCAGCCAAGAATATATGAAGCACAAGATATAACAAAGAGGGAACTTGGAAACATTTTTCTGAGGTCAGACACAAGAGATCATATACTGATTGCTTACTTCTATTTATATGAAATGTCCAGAATAGGCAACTCTGGAGTCAGAAAGCAAACAGAAAGTTGTCAGGAGGCTGGAGTTGAAGAATGAGGAGTGACTGATAACAGTACTATTTGGGGGGAACAATGAAAAATTAGATTATGGTGATGGTTGCACAACTCAGCAAATCTGCTGAAAATGGCTAATCTACTTTTTTTCTGACAGAGGATCTCCCCTAGGTGGTGGTTCTTCATTGTTGTGTTAAACTTAGATGCAGAGGTATTTCTCTCATTGCACATTCATCATAATTTTAAAAAACATCTTCATAGGCTAAGTCCTCAAAGAGAAAAAGGCCAGTTTCAGTTATCCATATATGCACACATATCTACATCTACAAATTATGTTTCTATAAAATGATGATCTTCTGATTTACCTTTATAGAATCTATATTATTTTATATAAAATGAACAGTTCTGGGCTGAAGAGATAGCCTAGCGGTTAAGAGCCCCGACTGCTCTTGCAGAGGACCCAGGTTCGATCCCCAGCACCCACACGGCAGCTGAGAACCATCCGTAACTCCAATTCCGGGAGAACTCCAGTTCCAGGGGAATCCGACACCCTCTTCTGACCTCTGCGGCATTGCACGACACGGGTGCACAAACCTACATGCAGACAGTACATTCATACACATAAAATAAATAAATTAAAAAAAATGATGATCTTCTGATTTGCGTTTTATAGAATCTATATTATTTTATATAAAATGATCAGTTCTGGGCTGGAGAGATAGCCTAGCGGTTGGGAGCACTGACTGCTCTTGCAGAGGACCCGGGTTCAATCCCCAGCACCCACATGGCAGCTAAGAACCGTCTATAACTCCAATTCCAGGAGAACTCCAGTTCCAGGGGAATCCGAGACCCTCTTCTGACCTCCGCGGCATTGCACAACACGAGTGCACAGACCTACATGCAGACAGTACGTTCATACACGTACAAAAATAAATAAAATTAAAAAAAATTTTTTAAATGAACAGTTCTTTAATTTCATAAATGAACACATATCTATAGAAATATACAAGTTTATATACAAGGATGAGTTTTCTGATTCACATTTTATAGACTGCATTACTTTAGCTAAAATCTAGAGCTTTTCCTTTTATAAATATTAACTATATAACCAAAGTCATCTCATTACTATGTTTTCGCACTGTACCATTTACTGAAACAGTATTACCACCAAGATTATTTTCCAAAATAATGTACTTTTAATTATAAGTCTTGAACTGATTTCTTCATTCAAGATTTTCTTATTTCTCTTTGTGTATACATATGTATTTGCATGTTTATGTTCATGTGTGTGAGTGTAGGCATGTGTGCCATGGCATGCATGTGGAGGACAGAGGACAGTCTTGGTTGTCAGCTCTTGCTTTCAGCTTGTTTGAACAGGCCTCTTTCTGTCTGCCACTTTTTATGCCAGACTAACAGAAGGTGCTGGAGATTCTCCTTTCTTAGCCTCCAACACCACCATTGGAACTTGAGGTTACAGATGCATGCTAATCATAAATTTTTAAAGTATGGGGGTTTTTGCTTGTTTGGTTTTGAGACACGGTGTCACTATGTAGCCCCAGTTGGCCTGAAACTCCTGATGTAGACCATCCCAGGCTGGCCTGGATCTCACAGTGATCCATCAGTCCCTGCCTCTCAAGTACTGAGATTAAACATGTATGCCACCACACCTGGGAAAAATGTGATTTTATGGTACCTGGATTATAAGAAAAACTTATACGAAAAAAGCACTTTGTGTTTTATTGATCCTATCACTAGAAGTAGCTGAGAGTCAAATGCATAGATACTAAGGAAGCACTGGTGAAATTCAAGTCTTTGATTAAAGGACATATTCTGTTTTATTTAATTCTATAGTGATGTGGTTTCTGAGACTTCAAATAGACAAAGACTAGCCACACATCAAAAGGGAACGACTATAATATAGAGTGTAAGATGATGATCTTGCAAAACCAAATTACAGAGATAGGGAAAAGCCAGATAGCATACTCTAAACAGTAAAAAGGGTTTATGCCAAACACAAACACACCTTTTGAAACAGGAAGTTCAAGTTCTGAGTCCACTGGGCTGGAAGATGCAATGATAATACCAGTAACAACGTTCCTGTGGTCAGGCACTGAACTAAAGGCTGAAGGATGCTTCATCTCACGTTCAGAAGCAGGTGATGTTACAACCTTGGTTTGACTTCTATAGGAGCTGAGTTCACTTAGAAGCAGTGAGAGTGGGTCTGGCTCCAGAACTGTGGCTTTTCCTCCTGACAGTCCCCAAAGTGTAGAAGACAGGACAATGGAGACAGACCTCAATCTCCTTTAAACATATGCACCTGCTAGTGGTGCCCAGTTATACTCCAAGACCCTTCTTGACTGGCGATGGCAAAGGGAGCTGAACTCATGCACAGTCGCCCTACACAAATTTCCTTTATTCTGCAAAAACACAGCTTACTCCCCGTGACCTACTTTAGTATTCAACCACACCCAAGTGAGTTTTAATCCTACTTCTCATACCATATAAATAGACCTGACATTTCCTCATTACTTTTCCCAACTACAATCCACCCTCTCTTAAAGTTCTCAGCACCTCAAGGGCAGTTTCCTCTATTGCAAATGTCTTCCCGCACCTCACTCAGTGGTAAATGTCATGGGAAGTGGGAGTCCTATTCTGTGACCTATACTTAATGTTCTATGGGACAAAGCAAGCACTGACTTTAGACTGTTGATTGTCGGGGAAAATGCCATAAACCCCAAAGGCCGAGATTCTATCTTGGGGTTGATGGAGGCAGAAAGAGCTTTATTCCTAGGATGACTGAACCCTGTCCCTCCCACAATGTTCAGCCCAGCTTGCTCTACCCAGGCAACAAAAGACAGCACACAAAAGGGCAGTGTGTGCTGTGCTGACTCGTGATTTTGGTGCTGGGGGCATCAAGACTCCATCTGCATCTTGGCCATTTCCCACAGAGAACAAGGAGCAGTCAGGGCTAGGCTGTAAAATACTCTGTGAGCAAGGAGAAGAAATGAGGAAAGTGATTGTGAAAGACATGAGACATGGCAGGCCCTGAGCTGCTGTGACTGCATTCTTAAGGATTTTTTTTTTTTTTGGTCTTTTTGAGACAGGGTCTCCCTTTAGTCCCAGCTGTCCTGGAGGTCTCTATGTAGACCAGGCTAGCCTTGAATTCACAGAGATCGGCATGCCTCTGCCTTCCAAGTACTGCGGTTAAAGGCATGCACCACAATGCCCAGCAGGAATTATTTAAAGAGAAACCTGGGGTTGTGTGGGAGAATAATTCCCCTCCGAATCTATTTGTGTTAGTTACACAGTTAATTGAAATAGCATTTCATCAATGCACAAGTTAGTTGGGTTTGGAGTTGTTGTTTTTGTTAGGTCTGGGCTTCCCAGAATCCCAAGGGACACAGAAACTGTCAATCTTCTGACCCCTTCCCCTGTACCTGAGGTCCCGCCCCATGGGTATAAATGGGTGGACCGCCACCATCTCTCTCTCTGCCCCTCTCTCTGGTCCTCTCTCTGCCCCTGCCCTTGCCCCCTACCATGCTGTCCGGTTCCACCACGTGTCTGCAGGCGGCCCCCACTGGTAGTCCAATATGGAAGTAAAACATGTTCCTGGCATGACTTAAGTCTCATGTGCCTTTTTATTTGGGGTTCATCCGGATTTGAACGGAGACAGTTTTAAGATTTTATTTTTTTATGTGTATGAGTGTTTAGCCTGCTTGCATGTAAGTGCATGCATTGCCTGAGGAGGTCAGATGAGGGTGTCAGATCATCCGGAACTGGAGTTGAGAATGGTGGTCAGCTGCTGTATGGGTGCTTCAACTTGAACCTGGGTCCTCTACAAGAGCGGCAAGTGCTCTTAACCACTGAGTTGCCTCTCTAGCCTGTTTCTTATTCTCTTTTTTTCCTCCCCCTCCTTTTTTTAAAATTTTATTTTTTATGTGTATGAATGTACTGTCTGCATGTAGGTCTGTGTACCCCAGTCGTGCAATGCCGAGGAGGTCAGAAGAGGGTGTTGGATTCCCCTGGAACTAGAGTTCACCTGGAATTGGAGTTACAGACAGTTCTCAGCCACCATGTGGGTGCTGGGAATCGAACCTGGGTCCTCTGCAAGAGCAGTCAGTGCTCTTAACCGCTAGGCCAACTCTCCAGCCCCCCCTTCTTCTTTCTAGAGATGATGATCAGATTTCTTGTCATGAATACAGCATGTCTTGGATTGCATTCCTAATACTGAAAAAAATTAAAGGGATGAATGAAATTATAAATACACTGCTTTATTATCATTATTTTGAATCAGGGTCTCACTGTGCAGTCCAAGCTGACCTGGAACTTGCTATGTAGACCAAGCTAGCCTTGAACTCACAGCAACATGCCTAGGCCCCTTTGCCTCCCAAGTGTTGGTATTAAAGACCTACTATACTTCGCCCAGTACAAGTGTACTATGTTACAGAACACTAATCTGTGGTAGTTTATGTATTCATATTAACCACCGTCTCTTAGTTTCAAAAAATTTCATCTCTCCCCCCCCAAACCCCAACCCATACCAATTCAACATGACTCCTCCCTTCCCCACTGTGGTAACAACCAACATGCTTTGCTATGGATTTACCTGTTCTACATATTTCAGAGAAACAGAGTCATACAATATGTCAACTGTGCCTGATTTCCTGCTCCCAGCAACTGTTTTGGACGTTTCTCCACACTGTGGCAAAAATTGGTATTTCAATCCTCTTTAGTATTGATTACTATTCCATTGTATTTGTATGCCACATCTGGCATTCTGATTCTTCCAGTGATGAACAGTAACCTTCTGGCTACTGTGTCTGTGCTGCTGTGAGCTTTGGAAACAGGTATTTTAGTACATAGCTAGAAGTGTAATTTCTTTCACATATAATTCTATGTTTAACTGTTTGTGGAGTCAACGAATGTTTGCAACAGTGGCTGGTTCTTCTCTTAACATTCCTACCAGCAATGACTGCGCCATAGCATAGCCCTGATCCTTGACCCAACAACTATCCTTTCTTCCCTTTCCAGGAAAGCCAGTCTCTCTGGGGGACCAAGTCAGAGAAGTTGCACCTCTAATAGCAGTACATTGATCAGCCAAAGCCTCCCCCAGACCTTCCCTGGTCACTAAGGCACCACCCCTCCCCCACCTCCCCGTTCGTGTGACACTGTAAACTACTGTCCCAGTGACCTCCCACACTTTCCGCACACAGAGCCCCAGCAAACTACACAGATGAGCTGATGTCCTGAGGCAGGAGAAAGCAAAAGGCACAGAGGTCTCCACCCTGCACATCCGCAGGAGGGGTGGACTCACAGCCCCAACCCTCTGCCACCCCGGATCCTGGCCGGAAGCCAGTACCCGCCTGGCCAATGCCCTGCGGGAGCCGCAAAGGACGAAGGAGGGTCGGGGTTACTTTCGGTCACCACCTCCGCAGGGTTACTCCCGTTCATTCGGCCCACAGCGCCTGACCCCGCGCAGCCAATCAGCAGCCACGCCGCGTGTCTGCCGGCGCCCTCTCCAATGAGGAGGCGCAGCCCTTGCAGCCTGTCCCTGCCCCTGCAACCCTATTTCTTTCCTTCCAGACTGGAGACCTACTTCCCTGTGCGAGCGGGAACGGGAAGTGCGCGCCCATTGGGCACGAGCTCCGTGCTAACTAGCTGGGCCTGTTGGGGAGCTTCCTAGCCTCGCTGGGCCTCTCCTGCACTGGCCTCTCTGCGGGAGAGAAACACAGAGCTGTGGGCTCCGCACGGCCACCCCCCACACATACACACTCATAGGGTGACCACGGGTGTGGACTGTGGTCCCCAGCTGCCTTCTGGATGGGCGGACCTAGCTAAGCTGGGCGAGTTTGATTTTTTGTCTATATAGTGCACATGCTTATCAAGCAAGAGGCAGAGCTCCGGGAGTGAGCAGTACAGAACACAGATTGGGTAATGGCGGAGAGCCAGCTGGGAAGCACAGCAATTACGTGTTCAGGAACGTTCCAGGTTGATGTCACCTAGCATGGAGGGGTGTGGAGAGTGGGAAGGAAAACTGCAGTGGAGGCTGTGAAGGCCAGTGGTGAGAATTTAGATCTCATCTTAGTGATAAGGAGTCACCAGATCTGTTCAAGCCAGACCGGAAACTCTTGGTATTTCAGAAAGTTATTGTGATGCCCAACAGCAGAGCAGAGAGGACCAGATGAGCTGGAAGGTTAGATCCAGTACAAGCTAGACCAGTTATATCAGGCTTTGGCACTATTCCTGTGAGGGACGTTTTGGAGAAAAGTGAGCATCCTTCTATCGCATCTTTGAAATGGGGTGGGGGGGGACTAAAAGGTGGCAGGTTTTTAGCATGAAATAGGGAGCTTCAAACAGACAGGTTTAGATTGAGAATAGGAGGAGCGTTAGATTCAAAAAGTGTATGTACCTGGAAATATTACCCAATAGCCATTTGAGAATCAAGAAATGAGGTTTGGAGACCAATGAGAGACCTAAAGAGTTTACAGAAAGCTGGTCACATAAGAAGAAATTATACAATAAAATGTAACAGTCTGCCCGGCCTGGTGGCATTGGATACCCTGGAACTGGAGCTACTGATGATTCTTAGCCACCGTATAGGCGTTAGGAATCAAACTCGGGTCCTCTTCAAGAGCAGTGTGCTTAACTGCTGAGTTATCTCTCCAGCACCTCATCTATTTTCTAGAATACTTTATTCTTTTATTTTATGTGAATTAGTCTATTGCCTGCAGGTATGTAAGTGCAGTTGTGTTGCGCATGCCTGTGGAGGTCAAAAGACAGTATCAGATTCACTGGAACCGGAGTTATGGATGGTTGTTTCCTGTCATGTTGGTGCCGGGAATTGAAGCCTGATCCTCTGCAAGAGCAGCCAGTGCTCTTAATCATTGAGCCATCTCTTTAGCTCCCCATTTAAAAGAATGCAGTGCTAGGGACTGAACCCAGGGGTTTGTGTATTCTAGGCAGTCTGTCTACCAACCAAAATATATCATCAACTTGTTTTTATTTTTTATTCCACTTTTTTTTTTTTTTTTAATATTTTCGAGTCAGGGTCTCCCTGTAGCCCCAGCTGTCCTGGAACTCTCTCTGTAGACCAGGCTGGCCTTGAACTCACAAAGATTCACCTGCCTCTGCCTCCCTCCACTTCTTTTCTTAATCTGATTTTTTTTTAACTTTCTCATTATTGTATAATCTTTTTTCTTGAAATTTTCTGTCTTACCGTTTTCTGCTCCATAACTTTCCCCTCTCCTCTGACTCTTTCTTTGTGTTTCTTTTTTTTAATTTTATTTATTTTTGTATGCGTATGAATGTACTGTCTGCATGTAGGTTTGTGCACCCGTGTCGTGCAATGACGCGGAGGTCAGAAGAGGGTGTCGGATTCCCCTGGAACTGGAGTTCTCCTGGAATTGGAGTTACAGACGGTTCTTAGCCGCCATGTGGGTGCTGGGGATTGAACCTGGGTCCTCTGCAAGAGCAGTCGGTGCTCTTAACCGCTAGGCTATCTCTCCAGCCCCTCTTTTTGTTTCTTTAACCTTGCTTCTCTTTTCTCTCCCTGTGTTCTTTATCCCATGTGTTTACTATCTACACATTTACTCTAAATAATCTTTAACTTCCTAGCACACTCTATATTCTATGTTAGCCTCCCATTTTCTGTTTATAGTCATTGGTGAATAATTATTGGACTCTAATTAATATTAAATATATTCCTATGTATTGTACAGTCTGATGTTACTTCTGCTATAGCAGTTCATTTTCTTTTTTCTTTTCTTTTTTTTTTTTTTTTTGGTATTTTTGAGACAGGGTCTCCTTTTAGTCCCAGCTGCCCTGGAGCTCACTGTGTAGACCGGGCTGGCCTTGAACTCACAGAGATCCCCCTGCCTCTGCCTCCCAAGTGCTAGGATTAAAGGCGAGCACCACCACCAGCAATTCATTTTCAGTTCACTTAGTATCGTTAAGTTGTATATGCTGCTCAGTAGAATATCTTCAAACAAAACCAAAGAGTTCTCAAAAAATGGATGGACAAATCACAGCACAGTGACACAAGAAACATGAAAAAGTAATGCAACTTTACTCCTCCAAAAGATCATAACTCCTGGACTATTCTGAAGTAAGACAAATTATGGCTGATGATTTCAAAGTTCTGCTAGTAAAAGGTACCAATGACCAGAAAGAAAGCAAAAAGCAAATGAATTCAAGTCAGGACATAGGAAAATCATTAATATAGAGCTAAACATTAGTAAAATAGATATAAAAGTTGGTAATATGAATTTAAAAGTTAGTAAAATGGGAAAATTCAGCAAAGACATTAAGATCTTGGAAAAATGTAAGTGTGGGTAATGGAAATTCTCACTGACCAATATAAAATACGCAATGGAAAAAAATCACAACTAGACTCAATCAGGCAGAGAAAGATTATCAGGATGGAAGATAATATCGGAATTGTTCCTTTATGATATCAATAAGGGAAAAAAATGAGCATGACCATAACATCCGGGAACTCTGGGCTGCAATCAAGAGATTAAACCTGGGGCCAGAGAGATAGCAGTTAAGAACACTGGTTCTTCTTGCAGAAGACCGGGGTTTGAATCCTGGCAGCTAACAACTGTCCGTAACTCCAGTTTCAGGGAATCCAACTTCCTCTTCTGCTCTCCCAGGGCACTGCATGGCCGGATGCACTTACCTGCAGGGAACACACACACACACACACACACACACACACACACACACAAAATGAAAATAATAAACATTAAAAAAATTCTGACCAGGCCGGAGAGATGGCCTAGCGGTTAGGAGTGTCAACTGCTCTTGCAGAGGACCCGGGTTTGATCCCCAGCACCCACATGGCGGCTGAGAACCGTCTTTAACTCCAGTTCCAGGGAAATCCAACACCCTCTTCTGACCTCCATGGCATTGCACAACACGGGTGCACCAACCTACGTGCAGACAGTACATTCATATACATAAAAAATAAGTAGCATGCAGTCAATGAGAACCAGTTTGGGTAAATGTAATGAAAGCTTATGCCTTGGCTCCTGCTTATGGGTATGTGTAATACAACTTAGGCATCTATAGGTCAAAACAAAAACCTAAAAAAAAAAAAAAAAGGAAGAAAAGAGGG
>VZQC01012135.1:127937-149085 GCA_009823505.1 Rhizomys pruinosus
CAGGCTGGCCTTGAACTCACTGAGATCCGCCTGCCTCTGCCTCTGGGAGTGCTGGGATTAAAGGCATGTGCCACCTCGCCCGGCCTCTAGGTGACTCGTAATCTAGTCAAATTCATAGTCAAAATTAGCCATAATACCAATTGCATATCTGCATGAGATTAGACTTTCCTCAGAGGCTTTAAAAAAATTATATACAGTAATACATAATGAGAACATAATAGTCTTCAGTTCTAATGTTAAAGAGATTACTAAAACGGTGAAAAAAAAGCGACTCCACCCACTAAATCTTTTTGTTTTGGAAAATAGAGTTATTTTCACAAAAATTTGTTATTGGAAACAAGCAAGTGATCCCTCCTCCATTTGTTCAGAATTTCAGAAAGGTTGAAGGAGGGAGGATTGGAGAACTCAGACTTTATATGACCTGAATTATAAATAAAGTTTGAGTTCTTGCAGTGTTAAAAAAAATTGTTATTGATATATAATAGGTTTGTTATTAATATTTTAAAAACAAATTTTAAGTGCATTTTTAAAGCATTTACTTTTCATTTCTGATATAGGGTATTCACAATAAAACCCATACAAGCAATGATTATTAAGCATCTTCAATATTTTCCTGTAACTTTATTGAAATAAAAGTCATATATTGGGGCTGGAGAGAAGGCTCAGTGGTTAAGAGCACTGACTGTGGCCAGGTGTGGTGGCATGTGCCTTTAATCCAAGCACTAGGGAAGCAGAGGCAGAGGCAGGCGGATCTTTGTGAGTTCAAGGCCAGCCTGGTCTACATAGAGAGTTCCAGGCCAGCTGGAGCTACAGGGAGACCCTGTCTCAAAAAGACCAAAAAATAATAATAAAAGAGCACTGACTGCTCTTGCAGAGGACCTGGGTTTGATTCCCAGCATCCACATGGCAGCTAACAACTGCCCGTAACTCCAGTTCCAGGAAATCTGATGCCCCTGACCTCTACAGGCATTCCACAACACAGGTATACCTACCTACATGCAGGCATTACACTCATACACATAAAATAAAAATGTTTTTAAAACCCTGCATATTTCATGCCAAAAAAATTTTTTTTAATTGGGGAGGAAAGGGTTTTATTCAGCTCACACCTCCTGGGTCACAGTTCATCACTCAGGGAGCCCAAGGCAGGAACTCAAGGCAGGAACCTGGAGGCAGGAGCTGAAGCACAGGCCATGGAGGAATGTTGTTCACTGGCTTGCTCCTCTGGCCCATGCCCAGCCTGCCCTCTTAAACAGTACACAACAACCTGCCCAGGGTGGCACCACCCATAGTGGGCTGGGCCCTCCCACATTGCTCAACAATCAAGACAATACTCCACAGATGTGCCCACAGGCCAGTCCAATGGAGCCAATTCCCCAATTGAGGCTCCCTCAAGCCAGGTGTGTCAAGTTGACACTAAAGCTATCCAGCACAACTGACCCCTTGTCAACTTGACACACAAAACACATCACTATTAAACCACCACCTTTCCAGTTCTTGTCCTCAAGGTATGTTAACAATAATCACAACTAAGACAGTACAACCTTAAAAGCCCCACAGTCCTTAAAATGTCCAAACACTTAAAAGTTCACAGTCTGTTAAAAGTCTCTTAAGTGTGGGCTGATATAAAATCCAAAACAAGTACTGTCTTATTTCAAAGGGAAGAATCAGGCACACTCAAACAAAACCCAAGTCCAGCAAAGTAGCTCAAGGCTGGACACCTGGGATTCACTCACGATCTTCTGGGCTCCAAAGGGTTTTGGCAGCTCCCCGTCTCTGACTCTGCTGTCCGTGGCACACAGCTCATCTCGCAGGCCCAGGCCGACTCCATTCCACACCTGCCGCTGCTCTTGGTGGTCATCCCATGGTCCTGGCATCTCCAAAAAGCTGGGGTCGCCACTGAAACTGAGGCAGCACCTTCACCAATGGTCTCTTCTGACCTCTCCTGGTGCAAAGCCTCAGCTTCTCTCCATGACCCCTGCAATCCTGGGGCCTTCACTGCAACCGAGGTACACTTCCACCAATAGTCCCTCCCGACCTCCCACAGTGCCAAGCCTCGGCTGCTCTCCCAGACCCCTCAAATTTCAACACCAGAACCACAAAGGAGACCCCATGCACACCACCGAGTCCTGCCTCCAGCTTGACATGGAGGCTCAGGCCCGCCCTGGAACACAGCCTCTGTGTGCTGACCCTGAAGAAATTCCCCCCAGAAGACTTCAACACAGTGATGCTGGTCTCCTGCTACCCACAGCTGACCCTTCAGCGCCAGCCAGCCCACGTCAACCACCCCAGCACAACAGAGATTTCACTCCAGGTTCTGGTCCTTCGCCACCCACAGTTGATTCCTCAGCCCCAGATGACCAGAACCCACAGATCAAACAGCTCCGATGGTCTCTGCTTCCCCTTGAAACTTCAGAAGTCAGACCTCCATCATCTACAACTCTTTCAGCATAACTGTTCCAAGTTCCACAGCAACAATCTTTAGGCATTCAATGATCTTCCCAGCCCAAAGTTCCAAAGGCTTCCAGAATCCTTCCCCAAAACACCAAGGTCAGGTCTGTCACAGCAATAGCCCACTCTCGGTACCAATTTCTGTTTTAGTTTCTCTTCATTTGCTGTGACAAAACACTCTGACCGACACCAACTTGGTGAGGAAAGGGTTTATTCAGCTCATATCTCCTGGGTCACAGTTCATCACTCAGGGAGCCCGAGGCAGGAACTCAGGGCAGGAACCTGGAGGCAGGAGCTGAAGCACAGGCCATGGAGGAATGCTGCTTACTGGCTTGCTCCTTCATGCAAATTTTAATATCGCTGGTCCCTCATCATATTCCCTGATCTCTCCGTCTTCTCTTGGAAGTATTTGTTGACTAGTTAATGCCTGTAAGAAACTCTGCAATATGTTAGGGAAACGAAGGAAAGGCCACCGTTTCGGCCATAAGGAAAGCTTCTAGTCTACCAGTGAGCAGACTTGCAAACAGTTTTGCAATCCGGCTGTTAAAATGAAAGTACAATGTATGAGAAGGCAGAAGGAGCAGGAGAGCCCCCACCATGTGAAAGAAGAAAGAAGGAAGGAGAAGGGAAAAGATCAGAGACGCCTAGACAGAGAAAGAAGCTGGGCATGCCTGCACTTATTCGAGTTCCTTTGCCTGGGAAAACGTGCATCTGTCTCAGGAGATGGGGGGAAGCAAAGCCTGCGTGTCTGCGCTCGAGCGCCCACAGGACCAGAGCAGTGGGCGTCTCTGAGTTCTAGGACAGCAGTGTTTTGAGCAGGATTCAAGAGCTTGGGCCTGGCATCACCTCACAGAGCTAAGTTTCTAGCTCTGTGAGTCACTAGCTCCTGGGACTGACAAGCAAGTTATTTGATCCCTCAGTATCTCTGTTTCCTCCTCCTTAAAATGGAATAATAGGTCACAGCGAGGCTTCAGCAAGGTCTTTTGAATTAGCTTATAAGGCTCATTCAATCCCTGCCTGCTCTTCTTATTCCACATGCAAATATTTTCAACTCTGCTGGGTATAAACACCTATCTATGATTCCCGACTTGTTCCTTTATTTTTCCTTGTAGAAGACTCCCCAGTTCCGACCTGACAGAAGAATCTTCAAAACTCCCTGCAGAAGCAGATGTTCTGGAGGCGTGGGCATGGGGAAGGGATTGGGTACTAATGTCTGGAGGTGGTTGTCTGCTGTGAAGCATGTCTTGTGACTGAGCGTGGTGTGTGAGTGCAGGTGTTCAGCTGTGCATGTGACTGAGACATAGTCAGTTCTTCCCAGATCTCTGGTGAATGTCCTGGAGTGGGTGGGCAGGGAAGAGCCACTATTGGCTTTTGGTGATAAGTAAGAAGGCAGGCTACGTCCCTGCCCTGTCCCAAAGGCCAGCTCCCTTCCCCCACAACACACCTGGGTGAACGGAAAGAGAAGCTGGAATTGGAATGGGCACCCCTGAGGTGTTCCCACAGTACAACTGCCCCCTGTTCACACATCTGTCCTGGGCTTGGATCCAAGTCTCACTGCCTTGATTAGATCCTCTCTCACTTTGAGAATGCTTTGGTGCACTGTCTGAGGCTTGAGGACTGGATCCAAGCATTGAAGAGCCAAGATGCCAGCAGAGGCTCAGGGTTCATGGAACAGAAACCAGGGAGAGAAGTGAGAGGGGAGAGAGGGACTGTCTGCCAAAGGGACAGCAGATTCCTCTGTGCCAATAGCTAGGTAGAAGACCAGGTAGCAACAAATTCTCTGGACAAAGGCACACTGGAGTTTCCAGAAGCTCCATTACATTGGGATCTAGGAACTGGAACAAAGGTGATGCATTCTCAGTGAGTGTGGAGTCCCGCAGCCACCTTTGGTCACTGGAGGCTGGCCTGATGGTCCCCTCCCCTGTCTTGCCCTCATCTCTCGTAGGGCTGCCTCGACTGGCCAGCTCCAAGCACTTTATCCCTTGTTGGCAGGATAGAGCACATCTGAGCTCACACTAGACGTAGCCGCCAACTGCCAGCCCTATCTAGCCTTTAAATCCCAAGCCTAGAGAGATCCACCACACACAGCAGCTTCGAGTCAGGACACCCATCCAGCAAGCGAGGCCACCCATCCAGCAAGCACGCAAGTGGGCTCAAAGTTCCATCCACCCTCCGTCTTTGCAGTCTTGAACTCTGGACTGCACCTCAGCTTTCAGAATAGGATCCTGGCTTTCCAGAGCCAAGATGAAGGCCTGCGTACCCCAAGAGGTCAGCTACTCATGATGGCTTCCATAGCACAGGGTCTTTGGCACCAGGGGGGATTCTGCTGACTGGTAGGGGCCAGAGCTGAGAGCTACGTATACAACTTGGACATGTTTTTGGATTTGTATGGCTTTCATGTGCTGAGGGACTTGGAGTGTATTTTGGCAGTTGACTCTCTAACTCTCATTTCTGAAGCTTTAAAATCCTCTCCAGCCAATACCTTGTTGCATAAATGTGCATTTTCCTTTGTGTGCTGCTTGAGGTGGGAATATTTTACTCCCTTTCCTTCTGCCCCTCACCTTGAGGTTTCATTGTCAACCCATTTGTGCAGTCTGGAAACTCTCCTTTGCTCCATCTAGGAGAGTACCCTATTCTCATGTAAGCCAGGCACTGGGGCAGGGTCTGTGTCTCTACTACCTTGGTGGCTTTCCAGAGGGAAATGCCCTTGCTGCCTGCCAGTGTCTATTCTCCTGACTCTCCACTCCTTCTCTGCTCCAGATCTCTAGCTATTCTGTCTCTACCACCATCACAGAGCCTCATTCTAGAGACCATCAGAAGGGAGAAGAGAAGATGACACTCCACCCAGAAGAGGACATCCGTCCCGGAATGAAAGAAGACATACATGACCCCACCTACCAGGATGCAGAGGGCCCCCCACCCAAGCTGCAGTACGTGTGGAGAAACATCATCCTCATGGCCCTGCTGCACGTGGGAGCCCTGTATGGGATCACGCTGCTTCCCAGCTGCAAGCTCTACACCTGCCTCTTTGGTGAGCAGCCTTTTGGTCCCAGGTTCCTCTTTGTTTTTATTATTATTATTATTATTATTATTACTAATGTTGTTGGCTTTTTGAGACGGGGTCTCCCTGTAGCTCCAGCTGGCCCGGCAATCACTCTATAGACCAGACTGGCCTTGAACTCACAGAGATCTGCCTGCCTCTGCTTCCCAAGTACATATCTGGCCCCTATTTGTTTTTAATGAGGTGGGGTCTGGCCCAAGGAAGCAGCTTCTGCCCAGTTTTGAAAATAGTTCATTTATTATTTTTAAGTCGTATGTGTGTGAATGTATTGGCTACATATATGTAAGTGTACCTATATTGTGTAATGCCCATGGTCAAAATATACACATGGTGATTAGCTGCCATGGGTGTTGGTAACCAAACCCAGGTCCTCTGCAAGAGCAGCCAGTGCTCTTAACTGCTGAGCCATCTCTCCAGCTTCATGTCCAGTTTTTTTCTCACCTTTTCTCTTTGGTTTCTGATGGACTAACTTAACTGGGAACAGAGCCTAGTGGGATTGAGATACAGGAGTGTCAGTTCTGGGAGTTTCTTAACATGGATGCTGAGCTCATGAGCAGGGGCCCAGAAGAAACAGACCTCTGGCAGAGAAGTGGCAGGTTCTGAAGAGATTTTCTGTTTTCGTCTCTCCCGTTGCTTGTCCCTGCCTGTCCCAGCCCTGCCACAAGAGAATGAAGATCCCACTTGGAAGACATGAAGACTTGACCAGGGGCTCATAGGCTATATGCTGAGTCAGGGGACAGAGCAAGGGGTGACTGCTCAGGAGCAATCACTGGAGAAGGGGAATGGAAGGAAGTTAGCCACAAAAATATGTGCACATGATTCTCCCTAGACCAGATTGGCTTGACCTGAAGGAAAGTAAAGCAGGCTTCTGTACAACCCAAGCACAAGGGGTATGGCTGTGCCACTTCAGGTAGCTGACTTGGGCACAGCACATGCCAGTCAACAAGATGCTCTTCAAATGAAAGAAGATGGCAGAAATGGTTCACATTCTATTCCCCAACCAGCCAGTCCTGCCCCTGTCTCTGGAGACCATGTATTGCCAAGGACCAAGAACCTTCTAACAGCAGTCCTTCCTGCCTCTTACCTGCACCTCCTTTTCAAGGACAGCTAGGCATAGAGAATAGAGAACCCCTGGACCCCTGGCTGCTGTAATGAGAGAGACAGCTGCCACTGGGTCCCTGACATGCCCTAGGGATGTCAGCTCCTCAGGGATCCATAGGTGTGGGCTGATGGCAGGCACACATGTGCTTTCCATGGGTTTTCATCTCTGATTCCTGATTCGTAATCAGGAAGGGGGAATGGGAACTTTGCAGGCCTGGGGTCTTTCACTGCCCTCTAGGAATGGTGAGCCATCGTCCCTCTCTGGAAGACAAAAGGCTTTCCAGAGCGGTGTCAAGCATGAGAACTTTCTGGCAGCTCTCTGGCAGTGGTGAAGAGCTGGGTGGCCAGGTGTTAGCTCCATGTGCCCTGGGCCTCTTAGGACCTTTAGATGGTCCTTGGGGCTTCATCTTGGAAGATGCCTGGGATCTAAATTGCTACCCTTTCTCAGGAACACAGGTTTTCCAGGTACCAGATGGGGACAACACTGTTTTGTCAGAATTAGGAAGGTTGTGTTCCCCAAGATAGTGATGTGTCTTCCCAGCCTTTCTCCTGATTCAACTGTTTTAGAGCCTTCTATCCTTTTTATTTTTTTTTATTTATTTTTATTTTTATTTTCGTATGTGTATGAATGTACTGTCTGCATGTAGGTTTGTGCACCTGTGTTGTGCAATGACGCAGAGGTCAGAAGAGGGTGTCCGATTCCCCTGGAACTGGAGTCAAAGACGGTTCTCAGCTGCCATGTGGGTGCTGGGTATCAAACCCGGGTCCTCTGCAAGAGCAGTCGGGGCTCTTAACCGCTAGGCCATCTCTCCAGCCCACCTTCTATCCTTTTTCAAACTCCATAAGAGCCCCCAGGGCTGAAAAGACATCTCTATTAACACCAAGAGTTGAGGGCAAAATTCCTGAAAAGACATCTCTATTAACACCAAGAGTTGAGGGCAGTATAAATATAGCTTTGTGCAGAGCTGACTTACCCTAATATAGGCACCAGCAGCTGCCAGCTTTGAGCATCTCCCAGTTCTTAGGACAATGTTACAAGATGTATCTTAGCCATCCTTGTGGATACAAACAGTCCTTCCCTGGAGGATAGTTTGAATCATCTACTTGTCAATGGGGGGGGGGGGCTGTAGGGAAGAACAAACCCAGTAGTGCTTGGCTTGTTCCAGCTCCCTTGTCAATCTGGCACTGCGTGTGCTTGCCATGCCAACGTACCAGAGACATCAGTAGCATGAAGATAATATGGATGCTTTCTGCTTTGCCAACCTTTTCTTTCATCCTGAGATTGCAGACCCCTGGGTTCCCTGTGGTTCAGTCAGATCTCGTCTATGGGAAGATCTTTATCTAAACATGGCCAGAAGCAGCAAATCACCTTGGATCTCATCCAAGCTCAGAGGGAATACTGCCAGAACTTTCCCTGGCTATACACTAGCTCTATGGTCTTTGTGGGAATATTATATGAGGGACAAGATGGAGTGTGGGAGACAGGGGAGGAGACTGTTTGGGGAACCGTTATATGTGGCTGCAGGACACAAGACAGTTTTTACAATGTATGGTGGTGTCTTCAACTTAGATTAAGTTTTGTGGCCTCTGAGAACCTGTTGTTCCCAGCTACCCCTCCTACAAGTGAAACACTGTTCAAAGTTCCCGAAGGCCTCAGGGATTCACCCTGCAGTTCCTTCCCTATAAAAAATCATGGGTGGCACTCCTGAGTCTTTAGGTCTTAAGACAGAGTGGGAAGTCATCCTGACCATCTTCAGGTACTTAGGCTGCAGTATAAATATAGCTTTGTGCAGAGCTGACTTGCCCTAATATAGGCACCAGCAGCTGCCAGCTTTGAGCATCTCCCAGCATTATCTACAATTACTGCCTGCAGTGACAGACAGTCTGGATTGACGGACACACATGGTAAAGTCCCAGTCCCATGGGATCTGGGCACAGATCTTGGGGGATGGGTGGTAAAGTTGGAACAATGACTTGCTACCAGAAAACTGAGCTTCAAATCATGGCTACAGTTCTGTCACCTCGTGATTCTGGAAAAATCCTTAACCTTGCCTAAATGATCTATTTCTTTAACATGCGCGAGTAATCACAGCTGCCCATTCAAGGTGTGCAGTGAGTTCCAGGCTGTTAGCATCCTTGGTAGAACTTAGGCCACTGAACAAATACAACTTTGTATAGGGTTGACGTCCCTGCTTGAGGAACGCTGCCTGCCATCAGTTGTGCAGTGCTACTGTTCCAGCTGCTAGATTGGCACACACCTGTCGTCTTTCAGGATCCCTTCAAATTTGGAGCTTTTGTGTTTGGTCAGTACACAAATTTCCCTAGTTGTTATTTTTCAAAGACCCTTGATAATAGTCCTAAATTCTGAGGCAGTAATTTGAGGTTCTGAATACCTTAGAATAGATCAGGGGCCCAGGGATATTGCCCCTGCATAGCGACAGTGACAACTGGTATAACAGTGACTCCCTGTCCTGATTCCTGTCTGCTTAGTTCCAAGTTCCTGAGGTTATCTCCATCCCTGGGTAGAGAGGACAGGACACAATGGGACCATTAAAGCACTGAAAGCTACAAGTTCTCAGAAACCCAAGCATCTCAGGGTTAAGGGGGAAAGAAGATCCTCACTAAAGTCTAAAGAAGACAAATACTGTTGAGCCAGGAGAGTGTCCTCATCCTCTCTCCCTGAACTCACAATGGTTGGTGACTCCCCCCGCTGTCTTCTGACAGGTTCCATCTTTGCTTCAGTCAGTGGCCTGGGCATCACAGCCGGGGCTCATCGCCTGTGGAGCCACCGGAGTTACAAGGCTCGGCTGCCGCTGAGGCTCTTCCTCATCATTGCCAACACCATGGCTTTCCAGGTAAGAGGCTGGTGCTGCTGAGCTCCATGTCTCTACTCTGTGGATACTCAGGACAAAGTAAGAGGACCCAACAGGACAGTCATTGTCCTTCCCAGTCTCCTGGGGTCACCTCAAGTGCAAGCTCAGCATTGAGCTGCACACAGCCTGGGACATCTTATGATCCCTGCAAAGAGAAATGGGAGATAAATAGAAAGGCTCTTCAGGGATAGGGTCACTTTGAACCCAAGTCTCCCTGTTACCACACTGCATGGTCTCTCCGCGGTGACTGTTCAGCGTGAGCCATGGCACATCGGCCACACACTGCCGTGGGTTCCAGGACAGTCAGTGAATAATAAACCCGTGCCTTAAGGTGTCTACCTCAGGATTCCACCTCAATGGGACTGATAATAATAAGTCCCAGATCCAGGGATTTTTCTGAAGAGAAGAGCAAACACTTCTGTGATAGCATGTGCCAGGCAGTAAGCTAAGCAGCATTTGTAACACTGATGAATTCTCCTGATGAGATTGGTCTTCATTTGACAGATGAGGAAACTCAGTCATCAAGATTGATTTTTAAAATATTTTTAATATTATTTTACTTTAAAAAAATTTTTTAATTTTATTTATTTTTTTGTATGTGTATGAATGTACTGTCTGCATGCAGGTCTGTGCACCCATGTCATGCAATGCCGCTGAGGTCAGAAGAAGGTGTCGGATTCCCCTGGAACTGGAGTTCTCCTGGAATTGGAGTTACAGACGGTTCTTAGCTGCCATGTGGGTGCTGGGGATCGAACCCAGGTCCTCTGCAAGAGCAGTCGGTGCTCTTAACCACTAGGCTATCTCTCCAGCCCCCATATTTTACATTTTTAAATTATTGTTTTTATCTCGTGTGTGTGTGTGTGTGTGTGTGTGTGTGTGTGTGTGTTGTGCATGCACATTTTTGAGACAGGGTTACCTTGTAGCCCCAGCTGACCTGGAACTCACTATGCAGACCAGGCTAGCTTTGAACTCACAGAGGTCCACCTACCTCTGCCTCCCTAGTGTTGGGATTAAAGGTGTGTACCACCACGCCTGGCTCATTTATTATTTTTACTTTATGTGTATGAGTGTTTTGTCTGCATGTATGTGTACAATGCCTGCAGAGGCCAGAAGAGGGTGTTGCATCTCCTAGAACTGGAGTTATAGATTGTTGTTAACTACCATGTGCATGCTGGGAATCAGACCCAGCTCTGCTGGAAGAACAATGAGTGTCCTTTACTGCTGAGCCATCTCTCCAGCTCCACACATTAAGAGTTTTAGTGGGGCTGGAGAGATGGCTCGGCTGTTAAGAGCACTGGCTGCTCTAGCAGAAGACCCAGGTTCAATCCTCAGCACTTAACAGTGGCTAACAACTGTCCATAACTCCAGTTCCTGTGGATCCAACATTCTCTTCTGATATCTGCAGGCATTGCATGACATGGGTATACTTAAATACATTCAGGCAATTCATTGCTATATATAAAATACAAATAAAATAGTTTTATGTTTTTTATTAAAATATTTTATTTGTTATTTTATGTGTAAGAGTGTATTGTTTATATTTATGTAAGTGCATTGGTATTTTGGAATGCCTGAGGAAGTCAGAAGAGGGTGTTGGATCCCCTGAACTGGAGTTACACATGGATGTTAGCCACTCTGTGGGTTCTAGGAATCAAACCCAGGTCCTCTGTAACAGCAGCCAGTGCTCTTAACCACTGAGCCATAAAATATTTTTTAAAGACTTTTGGAGGGGTAACACTTAGTGGACATACCTTTAATCCTATTTATTACTCAGGAGGCAGAGGCAGATGGATCTCTGAGTTTGTGGCAAGCCTGGTCTACATAGTGAATTTCAGGGCAGCCATTGCTACTTAGTGAGATCCTGTCTCAAAATAACACAAAACAACAAGAACAAAGAGAGTTTGGGGTATATAAACACTGTGG
This sequence comes from Rhizomys pruinosus, assembly GCA_009823505.1. Classification (NCBI taxonomy): domain Eukaryota; kingdom Metazoa; phylum Chordata; class Mammalia; order Rodentia; family Spalacidae; genus Rhizomys; species Rhizomys pruinosus. The sequence continues at coordinate 139,347 of VZQC01012135.1, forward strand.
TCCTGGGGGTCTGCCATACCAGGTAAGCCAACTGTTAACGTTTGCTGAGGCACAAAGTTATAATAGAAAAATAAAGGGGATTAGAGAGAGGGACTGTCATAGCTATTTTTAGGCTCAGCTGGGGACACAGGAGAGCTAGTGACATGGGGCTTAATTTGCAGTGAGAGGAAACCAAATTAGTTACTGTTGTCTTGAGGTGCTCATCTAACGTGCCTGGTCATCTCTACCCTAGCAATTTATTCCTTGAAAGCTCCTGTTCTGGTGAGGTAAAATCAACAAGAGACATTCCTGTACAATTCTGAAGGGATGGAATCACAGATAGATCCTTTGGAAATGTGCTCAGGTCCATGAATTACACGCTGGCTTTGATCCTGGGTTAGGTGACCTGTCACTTGTCAAAACATCAGAATGGTTTCCCCTGTACTTTTACAACAAAGCTGCACCCTAGGAGCCAAGGCCTGCCTCATACTCTCTGTGACCAAGGGTTAGAGACCCCAGGAGTTCCCTACCTCACATTCCTTTCCTAAAGAACTACAGTGCTCCTTGCCTATGAAACTCTCTGAGCTGGTGAATCCCCATCCCCATCTCCCCATCACACAGCCCCAGGAAGCAACAGTGCTATTCCTGGGTCTGGGACTTTTGAGTTGCTTTTCCACATAAGCTTCAGGGACAAGTGTGCAGAAGACGGAGCCCCCTGCCCTCCTTTGGAGCAGAGTCCCGGGAACTTTGTGAACTGAGCTAAGAGTCCCAGGCCCTTGTAGACATCTGGGCACTGATGTCTCCCAGGAGGGTGTCTCTTCTCAATACTGTGTTCCCCTTTTCTGTCCTTCCAGAATGATGTGTATGAATGGGCCCGAGATCACCGCATCCACCACAAGTACACAGAAACCCACGCTGATCCTCACAATTCCCGTCGTGGTTTTTTCTTCTCTCACGTGGGTTGGCTGCTTGTGCGCAAACACCCAGCTGTCAAAGAGAAGGGTGGTAAACTGGACATGTCTGACCTTGAAGCCGAGAAACTGGTGATGTTCCAGAGGAGGTGCGTGAATGGAGGATGTAGCTGGGGATTGTGGCCCTGGGGACCTGGGGCTTAAGGACCCCACTTTTTTTCACAAGACATATTAAAGAAAAGACAAGAGATTTGCTGGGTTTGTATGATCACAATCATTTAAACATAATTTTTAATGTCTCATAAGCCCATGACTACGAATTATTACTTTGTTCCTTTGTCTGAACTATTTTCTCATGAAATCACTCAAATGCATCAGATGTTTACTGACCTAGAATAGTCATGGACACAATTATGAAAGTGGCTGAGACTTTTTCTTCAAAGGTTCTGTACTATAGACAGTAGGAAAATAACCATGAAGTGAGGCAGAATGTTGTCTATACCATGAAAGATTCAGAGGGACAGAGACTGCTTAGTAGGAACACAAGGGAAGGATTGTTGAGAAAAGTAGCCTCAGAAACAACCAACGGTGATTTGCATACTTGTGTGTGGACAGAGACAGTAAAAATACAATGGACCAAATAAGCTAAAGCCTTATATATGTTCTAGATCCTTCTCCTTGAAGTATAAGATGTGACAGGAGAAAGGACCAAAAAGTCAGACTGCTATCATGCACGAAATATCTCAGACGTAGACATAGGGTTCTTGCAGAGAACAGGGAATTGCTGACAGATTCTCGAGCTTTGTGAGACAGAGACAAACAATGACAGGACATTAACAGGACAGGTGAAAGCACCATTGGTTGAGAATGAGGGTCAGGGAAACAAGTTAGAGGAGAGTGAAGATCCAGGCTAGGGAAACAGAGCCAAGAGTGAAATGGGGAGCTGGGCGCGGTGGCGCACGCCTTTAATCCTAGCACTCGGGAGGCAGAGGCAGGCGGATCTTTGTGAGTTCAAGGCCAGCCTGGTCTACAGAGCAAGTTCCAGGACAGCTGGGGCTACAGGGAGACCCTGTCTCAAAAAGGCCAAAAAAAAAAAAAAGTGAAATAGGAAGGAGCTGGACATGAGCAGTGTCAGTGACGAGTTGAGGACGAGACTGCTGAACAGATGCTGACCAATGCCCTGGGCAAGTCGATGGCCTGCTCTACCAGGGGGTGAAGAGTGAGACAAAGTCTCCAAAGACACAGAGACTGCAGGTGGTCAAGGACACTCAGTATGCCTCTGGGGTAGGGGGGGGGGAGCAAAGAACTATGGGATGGTAGCAGAAACCACTCATTACACACTCTATGTCAAAGAGGGTGTTGGGCTCAAGGAAAGAGCCCAAAGGCAGCTGGACAGTGGCCTAGGTAGCAGTTGTCACTAGTAAGTCTGTGGTTTGATTGGTTTGGGCAATGGGACCTTATGCTCCTGTGAAAAGGAACAATGGGTTTCTAGTCAAGAGACCTATGTTCTAATTCATGTTCCATGGGTGCCTCCTGGGGCGAGGCGAGGAAAGTCATTCAATGCCTCTGCATTGCCTCATCTAAGGAGTGAGATAACACCATATGCTCAAAAGATTTCCTCTCTCTTCACTCCTTATTCATAGTGCAGGAGAACTTAGAGTCCAGTGAGTACGGATATTTGGATGCACTGCGTCTACTCTCCACAGAGTCAATGTGTGATCTCTCACTGTAGGTACTACAAGCCAGCCGTCCTGTTGATTGGCTTCATCATGCCCACACTGGTGCCCTGGTATTTCTGGGGTGAAACTTTTCAACACAGTTTATACATTGCCACTTTCCTGCGATACGCCATCTCACTCAACTTCACCTGGCTGGTGAACAGTGCCGCCCACCTCTACGGATATCGCCCCTATGACAAGAACATTGGTCCCCGAGAGAATTCTCTGGTTTCAGTGACATCTTTTGGTAAGTTACCAGTTCACAGCAAGACTACCTGTGGTGGTTTGTTGATTAGAGAATTAGGCTAAGCCAGAGACACCAACATAACGTATTTCTATGTCAACTTTATATCTCAGGCCTTCCACTCTTAAAACTAGGGTTGATGAGTGGGGAATTCAATGAGTCAGGACACAGACATTAGGCGAAATGAACGAATATAACACTAACTCTGCTCTCAGCCTCCAAGTCCATCACCCTCTATGCATACTAGGGCTTTTTATCTTTTCTTTTTCTCATCACCTCTGAGTTAGGTGGCATCTTACTTTGGGTGGCAGATACATAAAAAGAATGGGAAGATCCATGTAGAGGACAGTGAGCTTAGCATTTTATATGCAACCATGCTGCATAAATGTAGGGGAAAATGACTGTTACTAGGTTGGTAAACTTCAGCTGTGCCACCCTGAAAGTTGTTCAGAGATTTTCGTAGAAATGGTATAAACAGGCTGAGATGTGTCCTTGTGTTGGTAATCAAAGTCTACACAGTGAGTTTCCTCAACGCCAGTGTCCTTATGAGCGGAAAGCGGCTGCCAGTCTCTTGCTTTGTCCCTGTCAGTCTCTTCTGCATTTCCGCTCATCTGTCCCTCTCATTCTCATTCTTGTCTGCCCTTCAGCACTTTCCTGCTTTGTAAAATTACCTTCTCCACATTCATATCCTCACATCCTTTCTGACAAAGCTGACCATCACCCAGAGCTTTCTTGGACTGTCTCTTGCTGTCCTAATTGCACCTGTATTAGTTAGGGTTCTCTAAAGGAACAGAACTGATAAAATGGGGATTTATTAGACTGGCTTACAGGATAGAGTCCAAGTAGTTCAACAATGGCTGTGCCAGGCTCAGTCCACAAGGCTGGATGTCTCAGCAGTCCTAATGTGGTGCTGAAGGCCTGAAGGATTCCTGGAGATCTGCTAGTCTTCAGTCTATTTTAGAATCCAAAGAAGTTTGTTCAAAACAAGACTAGGTTGTTTTTGTTTTTGTTTTTGTTTTTGTTTTTTATCTTTTTGAGACAGGGTCTCTCTGTAGCCCCAGCTGGACTGGAACTCACTCTGTAGACCAGGCTGGCCTTGAACCCACAGAGATCCACCTGCCTCTGCCTCCGGAGTGCTGGGATTGAAGGTGTGTGCCACCACGCCCAGTTTATAGGTGGTTCTTACCCACCACGTGGGTGCTGGGAATCAAACCAGGGTCCTCTGCAAGAGCAGTCAGTGCTCTTAACTGCTGAGCCATCTCTCCAGCCCCACCCAGACTAGTTTAGACAGCAGAGGAAAAGGAAAAAAAAAAAAAAAAGAAAACAGAGAGAAGGAGAGAGGGGGAAATAAGCCCTCTATTATTTTTTTTAAGCCCTCTATTTATTAACCCTATCATTACAGCCCAAGAATTACCTCCATAAAATAGAAAAGGAATGAAGGCTCTCAAACTCTTTTTATGAAGCAAATATTACCTTGATACCAAAACCAGAAAAAGACACACACACACACACACACACACACACACAGAAATTATTGATACAAAACTTCACGACAAAAAACAGGTAAACTAAATTCAACTCATATCAAAAAGATAATTCATCATGACCAAATTCATTTCATTCCAGAGATGTAGGGATGGTTTAAGGTTTAGAAATCAATAAATATTATCTATCACATACATAGACTCATAGACAAAAACCACATGACTCTCTCATTCGAGGCATATAAAGTCCTTTGACAAAGTTTAACATAAAAAAAGGTTTGTTCTACTATCAGCAAAGGAATGTCACAGCAACAAGAGGAACCAGGCAGTGAGAGGGAAGGCGAGCAGGTGAAAAGCAAAGCTCCCTCCTGCCAAGGCTTTTTAGACGGGCTGCCAACAGAAGGGAACGCCCCCATTTAGGGCGGTCCTCCAGCTTTAAATAATCTGATCAAGAAAATCTCTCTCATTTTACTTAATTCCAGATCCAGTCAAGTTGACAGCAAGATTGCCCATCACACCACCCATAAAGCCCTCATCTCCCCTTCTCCCTTCTTGTTCTGTGTGTGTGGCTCCATTTTAAATGTCAGACAAACTCAAAAAGACCGAAAAAAGTAATGTTATACAAAAGCCAGTGAGCTGGCTCCGCAGGCAAGGACACTTTTTGCCAAGCCTGACAACCTGAATTCCGTGTGCTCGACCCACACAGTGGAAGGAGAGGCTGCCCTCTGACTTTCACACACACACTGTGGCATGTGCACAATCACACCCATGCCACAAAATAAATAAGTAAATTTAATTAAAAGTCAGTTTCAGACAAATCAGCCTGGTTAGTGCTTCCTCAGAGCCTCACTGGGAGGCATGTGTGGAATGTGCAGTCACGGTGTTGTTAAGGTCCTTAGCACTGGCCTTACGTCATCTGCTGCTCAGCTCACACCATGCATAGCCCAGTGGACAGAGGGAGTACATCTCTCAAGAAGTTCTAGTTGGAGTCATCTGCTTAGCAAGGATTCCTGCGCTTGACTCTTTTCCATCGTTCCTACTGTCTCTGGGTATTTCTAAAGACTTTTTTAGGATATATTAAATATACATAATAATGCATTTTATTATGACCTTTTCATGCATGTACATATTTCTACCCTGTTCACCCCCATTGCCCTTCTATTTCCCCCTCCCACTTCTGCTAATCTCCTTCCTCCTCCCAACTAACCCTCCTTGTACTTTATCTTTGTGACCCAATGAATTTAGGAACATAGATTGAAATTTTGTTCACAGGAGCATGGATACCTTACCGTAAATGGCTACACTGTTAAAGAAGATGTCTCTCCTTCCCTTATTAACCACAAACTGTGTATAAAGCCCATAGAGTGATGGGGTCCCATGAGCCCTTCCTTTTTCCATGGCAGGGCATTGACCGGCTAAATCTTGTGCAGATCTTGTTCAGGAAAATCATAGCTGCTGTGAGTTCAAGAGTGCAACAGCCGTGTGATGCTCCGCATGCAGCACTCCAATGTCCCGTGAGACGCTCTGCATGCAGCACTCCACATATCCCATGAGATGCTCCACACACACACTCCACGGGGTCCCGTGCTTCCTCTGGCTCTCATATTCTTGCACCCCTTCTTCTGACGTTTCTCTTTGTGGGTATTTTACTCCCCAAGAGTTAAGTAATTTCTTTTATGACCTGTTCTTTACCCCAACCTGAAACAAGTCAATATTATTAGAATCAATTCAGAAAGAAGAGCCATGTCAAGAATGAGGAAACACCAAACCTATTTCAGAAATTGTCATAGATCCTGAATTTTTCTGTTTTCCTCTTAGGAGTTCTCAGAATCTCAAGGTTTTTGAGTAATGTCTGAGTACTTTCAGAATTCTGTTTAGGGGCTAGAGATAATGGCTCAGAGGTTAAGAGCACTGGGTGATCCAGGATGCGTTCCCAGCACCTACACTCTGCTTAACAACTATATGTAACTCCAGTTCCAGGGGATTTGATGCCCTCTTCTGGACTCCATGAGCATTGAATACATGGGTGCATTCACATACATGCAGGCAAAACACTCATATACATAAAAATAAATATATTTTTTTCAAATAAAATCTATGTTTCCAGGTATGGTGGTGGTGTACACCTTTAATCCCAGCAGTCAGGAGGCAGAGGCTTGTGACTCTCTGTGAGTTCAAGCCCAGCCTGGTCTAAATAGCAAGTTCCAAGCCACCTGGGGCCACAGGGAGACCCTGTCTCAAAAAGACCAAAAAAAAAAAAAAAAAAAAAAATCAAGTCTGTTTTATTAGTACCTCCCTACCTAAGGTCAAAGCTCCTCAGAGAATTAGCAGCTGGAGCAACCTGTTGTAAGCCAGGAGTGGCTGCCTGAATTCCGGGGGCTGCTCCAGGCTCCTTTCTGGTGAACGTTGGCTTCTGTTGCCCATTTTGTTGGAACCTTTCACCCTTGCAGAGAACAGAAATGCATGGGGAAGGTGTGCGGCATATTCATCTAAGAAAGAAGGCCAGCCATGCTTCTCCCTCTGTACATCCCCCCTCCCCTCTCCTGAACACAAATGCCTGTGCACAGATTCTGAGTCCGTGGGCCCTGGGATGTGCGGAAAATACATACTGCAAACCATAAACCAGCTGGGCCAATATTTAATGTGATTTCTTGAAGCTCTGGTATTTTCCAGTGCGAAATCTGTTCCTAGAAGAACCAATTTCTCTCTCATCCTTTGATCCTCTGTTAGAAACTCCCCTTGACAAAGGTAGCCAGACAGGCAGGGGTAGCAGAACCTGTCAACTCTTTGCCTGAGATGCCTCCAGGGCATCTATTTGCTTCAAGATACAAGACAATTGATTCATCTATTCATTCAGCAGCAGGGTTCTTCATGCCTCAAAATTTAAGGTACCACTAGGTAAGAGATGTGCAGAGTGGAGGATCGGGAACTAACCGCTCCCTTGCTTCTGTTCCAGGCGAGGGCTTCCACAACTACCACCACACCTTCCCCTTTGACTACTCCACCAGTGAGTACCACTGGTACATCAACCTCACCACATTCTTCATCGACTGCATGGCTGTGCTCGGTCTGGCCTATGACCGGAAGAAAGTATCCAAGGCCGCCATCTTAGCCAGGATTAAAAGAACCGGAGGTGGAAGCTAAAACACTGACCAAGTGTTGGGTCATCTAGGTTCCTATTCTATAAACCAGCTGGGCCAAGATTTAATGCTCTGTTGACTGGATAATGCTACTAATGTGTTGAAGACGATGACATCAGTCCACTCCTATACAGTACTCTTGTAAAATGCTCAAGTATTGAAAGGCAGTTCTCCTTCATGATGCTACACTATAGACTCCTCTGTCTCTATTCCATTTCCCTAGGCTCTGTTCCAATCGCTTGTATTTCTTTTCTCCTTCATTGTTTCCTGGTGAATCAGCCAGTGAGCCTTTGGTCTGTGTCCACCTTTCAAAGTCTTCACAACTTTGCTGACGTCTAAAAGTAAGGACTTTTGCTGGGTGTGGTGGCTCATGCCTTTAATCCCACACTTGGGAAGCAGAGGCAGACGTATCTCTGTGAGTTCAAGGCCAGCCTGGTCTACAAAGTGAGTTCCAGGGAAGCTGGGGCTGCAGGGAGACCCTGTCTCAAAAAGACAAAAAAATAAATAAATAAAAATAAATAAATATAGCTGGGCTGGTGGGGCACACCTTTAATCCTAGCACTTGGGGGGCAGAGGCAGGTGGATCTTTGTGAGTTCAAGGCCAGCCTGGTCTACAAAGCAAATTCCAGGACAGCTGGGGCGACAGGGAGACCCTGTCTCAAAAAGACCAAATAAATAAACAAACATAAGCATTTTTATCAAATATAACTGTTAGATCTGGGCTTCCCAGAATTCCAAGGGACAACAGATGTCTACTTCCTCCAGACTCTGTCAATCTTCTGACCTCTTCCCTTGTAACTGAGGTCCTGCCCCTTGGCTATACATGGGTGGGCCGCAGCCGTCCTGCTGCTACTCCACCACGTGCCAACAGGTAGCCCACCCTGGAAATTGATGTAAATCATGTTCCTGGAGTGACTTAAGTCTCATGTGCCTGTTTTCTATCGGGGGTTTGTGCAGTTATAACCTAACATAATGGTGCTGTGAACTAGGTCTAGGGTTGAGGTGTTTTTGATCAGGCTGAGTGTGCGTTGGCTCTCCCTTCGAAGAGAACTTAACTTTTTTGCAACCCCTTGGGAATTGCCAGAAGCATATTTCTCCAGAGAACCAGCTTCCACATTTCTCAATAAGATACCATTCTGTCTCTGTTCGCCCGCACTCCTTCTCCCTGTCTCTCTCTCTACTGCTTTCTGCCTCATACATTTTCCCTCCTCCCTTTAGTCTCCCATTTTTTCCCGTTTATCCATTTTTTCCCCTTTTAAGTAATTCATTTTATTAAATAATTTATAAACTAAGACAAATACAATGACATTAGGGGAAACCATTTCTTCACATTGTTTCTTATTTTGGCATAGACTAATGCAAGATGTCAGAATGTTCCTTTTTATTGAAGTCAACAGTGAGGGTGGAAGGGCAGATCCTTGCACTTTAGGGAAAGATGTGTTGTCTCAACACATCCTGGTTTATGTGGGACACCAGAGTAAGAGTTCCATAATCCTTCCACTTAAGTCATAAAGGTCTTACCTGACTTTTCTACCAATCAAGTCTGAAATGCTCTAAACCCAAATACTTCTATTTAATTGAGAGGAGCAGAGTAGACTTAGAGGACACCTCACCTCACCTTTGGGACTAAACAGGATCACACAGGGTAGGCGAATTATGCCCCCAAACCAAAGTTTGCTTTTTGCTGTTGTCTGAGACAAGGTCTCACTATGAACCCCTGACTGGTCTGAAGTGGATAAAAGTACACAAAGCTGGCCTTGAACTAAAGAGACCCACCTGTATCTGCCTCCTGAGGGCTAGGATTTAAGATGTGCACCTCCATATCCTGGCCACAAGTAAAGATTTTTAAGTAAGTTTGACAGAAATATTAAGAATGATTTCTGAATTCAAATTCAGGAAAAGTGTTACTGGGAGATGAGAACTTAGCCAGTATTTTGAAAATGCCTGTAAGAAATGGCTAGAGGGCTGGAGAGATGGCTCAGTGGTTAAGAGCACCAAATGCTCTTCCAGAGGACCAGGGTTCCATTCCTAGCACCCACAAGGCAGCTAAGAGCCATCTTTAAGCCAGGCGTGGTCTTGCACGCCTTTAATCCTAACACTTGGGAGGTAGAGGCAGGCAGATCTCTATTAGTTCAAGGCCACCCTGGTCTACAGAGTGAGTTCCAGGCCAGCTGGGGCTACAGGGAGACCCTGTCTTGAAAAGACAAAAAACATAAATAAAAAGAAAGCCTTTCAAGACCCTGTCTCGAAAAGACAAAAAAAA
>VZQC01012135.1:180154-227226 GCA_009823505.1 Rhizomys pruinosus
TGCTGCTGGGAATGTAAACTTGTACAGCCACTATGGAAAGCAGTGTGAAGAACCCTTGGAAGACTCAAAATGAGCTTGCCATTTGACCCAGTCATACCACTCCTGGGTATATACCCACAAGACTCATCTTACTGCAGAAATACATGCACAGCTATATTTATTGCAGCTCTGTTCACAATAGCAAAAAGTTGGAACCAACCCAAATGTCCCCCAACTGAAAAGTGGATAGAGAAAATGTGGTACATGTACACAATGGAGTTCTATGCAGCAGTAAAGACAACATCATGAACTATGCAGGTAAATGGATGGAGCTAGAAGATATATTAAGTGAAGTAACACAGTCCCAGAAAAACAAACGACGAATGGTATCCCTCATCTGTGGATGCTAGCGCCAATAACCCAGTTGTAAATATTTCTTGTGGAGAGGGATGCATATTAAAAGAACAACAACAAGCCGGGCGTGGTGGCGCACGCCTTTAATCCTAGCACTTGGGAGGCTGAGGCAGGCGGATCTTTGCGAGTTCAAAGCCAGCCTGGTCTACAGAGTGAGTTCCAGGACAGCTGGGGCTACAGGGAGACCCTGTCTCAAAAAGACTAAAAAAAAAAAAATAAAATAAAAAATAAAAAAAATAAAAGAACAACAACAGAAAGACAGCATCAGAAAACTGACTGAAATGGTGAATCGGGAGGGGTGGGAGGGGCAGGAGAATGTCACGGGTCTATATTTGATTAATGTATATTTAATTGACGTGAGTTCAACAAGTATCCAATTTTGTCCAGACTCTGTCTACAGGTTACAGGATGTTTTAGAATTTAGTAAAAGTAAATATGTGTATATTAAACAACATTGGTTTAAAGGTTTTGATAAAAAACTGTAATGCATCGAGTTGATTCGAAATATAAATTGTTTTCCACATTTGTTTTACTTAAAATATGTATAACAATAACTTTGGGATTTGCATATACAAATGTTCTCTATAATTTTTCTGTTGTACATTATCATCTTGTAGCATTCTATTTTACCTGTAGGATGATTTAACTTAAGGAATTAAGTTTGCTTCCCATGTTAACAACATACAGTCACCATACAGTCACCCAAAACAGCTTGGGTGAATTTGATGAAATTTTCGCCTTGATTCCTGCCTATAGGTATGTGTACTACAACTGCCTTTTTGAGACTCATGGATCAAAAAATAAAAACCTATAATAAAAAGGGGGGATACTGATATATATGAAACCTTTTTGTCAAAAACTTTGCAATTTAAATATTAAAACTAACTACAGGAAAAGATTTGTATGTTCCCACAGGTCAAAACGTCACCAACTTGTGGCATCAGCCCTGGGTTATTCCTCCAAGGAGAGAGCTAATAGCCAATTAGATTTGGGATGTATAGGCATATGGCTGCCACTGCTGCACAGTATTTCCAGGCAGGTGAGATGTAGCTGGTGCTGACGGAGGAGTCTTGCTTGACTCAAGGAGACCTATATTTGGTTTACTGGTTTAGTGGCCTTTGGTAACACTCTCTGGTATTACTGAGACCAACTGTACACTTGCAAGTGTGGTCTCAATATATCTTTCCCATGTTTAAGGGCTGAGATGGAAAAGACACAGCTTTGCATTGTGTATTATGTACCAGGAAGTGCCAGCAGAAAGGTTGACCCTTTTGATCATTGAAAGAAAGAAAAGTCTCAGACTGCTACAGGCATCAAACGTCTCTGTGGATCCTATTTGTAACAACTGTTTATAATGAGTCCTGACAAAACTTACCTTCTAGGTGCTGCAAAGTTTTAATATGAGAGACTTTCTTATCTCCCCTTCATAGAACAAGGAGGAATATGATGATGATGAGGTTGTTCTCTAACTGTAAAATGTAGCCAACTGTTATAGAGGTAATCACTTATAAAACTGGTAAAACTGCCTTCTTTAATTGACTAATGGACATAGGAACTGTGAAAAGGATTATTCTCTATTCAGAACCAAATATAATACTAAAGTCTCTTTAAGCTGTGCATTTAAGCCAAATATATTAATACAGGAGAGCTCTAATATCAGTAATGGATTATTCTACCAAGGAGATTTTGGCCAGGGGATCCAAGCCCCAACAAAAGGTAAAGGTTTCTTGCCCGTAAACTGGGATACCTGCAAGAAGAGAGGTGATAAGGCCTTGGTGTCAAAGACCTGATATAAGCATGGGAAAGATGTATTGAGACTGCACTTGCAAGTGTACAGTTGGTCTCTGGAATAACAGAGAGTGTCACCAAAGGCCACTAAACCAATGAAGCAAATATAGGTCTCCTTAAATCAAACAAGACTCCTCCATCAGCACAAACTGTACCTCACCTGCCTGGAAATACTGTGCAGCAGTGTCAGCCATATGTCTGTACATCCAAAATCTAATTGGCTAGTAGCTCTCTCCTTGGAGGAATAGCCCACAGCTGATGCCACAACTTACATCCTCTAGTGGTTAGAAGATATTATAAGCCACAGTAAGACCATGTCATATTTTACAGAAAAAACATAATTCATGGATTAACATAACATCCAAACATCTGTGTCTATACCAAAGTAACCTACCATAACAATTAGTACTGTTTAAATGCCTATATATCTTATTGCTTGTGCTTCATTAGTAGGATTGAAAGGTTATTCCTGGACAAACTGTCAGCCCATGAAAGAAAACAGCCAGAATTGACCAGAGTCCAAAACGACAGCTCCAGAGAAAGTAGACTGTTTTGCTTCTCTTCCACCCATGCCCCTTTTCTAAGCCTAGGGAACAATCTGCAGAAGAGGGGGCGTGGTAGAATGCAAAGGCTGTGATTGGGGTGAATGGTGAAACTACAACAATGTAGACTGGACACTTATTTGATCAACTTGATTGTACATATAAGCCCCCCCCCCCTGGCTGGATGGTGGGACCCATGGGCTGTGTGGGTTTGGGCACAACTGCTTGCAAATTGGTTTTACATGGAGGATGCTTGTACTCATATATTATTACTTATTCTTAAAAAATGAAAAAAAAATAAAGAAGTGATAGAAGAAAAAAAAAGAAAAAAAAGGAACGAATTTGGGAGATTTCTGTTTGTGTCCTTCTGAACAGTTTGAGTATTAATGGCTGTAGTCCTCTTTATAGAATTCTGCCCTGAAGCCATTTGGGCCTGGGATTTTTTGTTGTTGTTGTTGTTGGGAGGTCTTTATTACATTTTCAATTTCCTCAAATATTATGGGTCTGTTTAAACTGTCAGTCTCATCTTGGTTAAGCTTTGGTGAATTCCAGGATTTCAGACATTCATCCGTTTCTCTTAGGTTTTCAAATTTAGTAGAGTATAAGTTTTTGCAGTATTCCTATATGATTGTCTGGATCTTTTTGTTGTCTGTTGTGATGTTTCCCTTTTCATCACAAATGCTATTGATTTGGAGTTGCTCTTTTTATCTTTTGGTTAACTGGGCTAGAGGTCTGTCTATCTTGTTTATCCTTTCAAAGAACCAACTTTTGGATTCATTGAGTCTTTGTATTGTTTTCTTTGTTTCTATTTCATTGATTTCTGCTCTGATTTTGGTTATTTCTTCCTGTCTGTTGGGTTTGGGGTTCATTTGTTGTTTCTCAAGTCTTTTTAGCTGCAGTGTTAGATCATTCACATGTGCTCTTTCTGTGATTTTTTTTTTTATGTGGGTAACCAGGGCTATAAACTTCCCTGTTATGACTGCTTTTAAAGTATCCCATATGTGGTGCTGGAGGGATGGCTTAGCATGTAAGAGTGCCGACTGCTCTTGCAGAGGACCTGGGTTTGATCCCCAGAACCGACATGGTGGCTGAAAACTGTCTTTAACTCCAGTTCCAGGCGAGTCTGTCGCCGTCTTCTGACCTCCGCAGCATTGCACAACATGGGTGCACAGACCTACATGCAGACAGTACATTCATACACATACAAAAATAAATAAACTTAAAAAAAATTATCCCATATGTTTTGTTGGGCTGTGTTGTCATTTTCATTCAGCTCCAGGAATGCTTTTATTTCCTTCTTTATTTCTTCCTTGACCCACTCATTATTCAGGAGTGTGTTTTTTAGTCTCCATGTGTTCTTGTAGATAGTAGGTCTTATCCTGGTGTTGATATTGAGCTTTATTGCACTGAGGTCTGACAGAATGCATGAAATTATTTCAATCCTTTTTTATTTGTTGAGGTTTGTCTGTGTCCCATTATGCATGTGATTTTGGAGAATGTTCCATGGGGTGCTGAGTATATTCTCTGGTGTTTGGGTAGAATATTTGATAGATATCTGTGAGGTCCATTTGGAATAATGTATTGTTCAGTTCAGATGTCTTTCTGTTGATTCTTTGTCCAGTTGATCTATCCAAAGAGCTCAGGGGTATGCAAGTCCCCCACTATTAGCATGCTGGAATTAATCTGTGCCTTAAGGTCTTGCAAGATTGTGTTTATAGGGGCTGGAATTAATCTGTGCCTTAAGGTCTTGCAAGATTGTGTTTATAGGGGCTGGAGGGATGGCCTAGCGGTTAAGACTGCTCTTGCAGAGGACCCGGGTTCGATCCCCAGCACCCACATGGCGGCTGAGAACCGTCTGTGACTCTGGTTCCAGGAGAACTCCAGTTCCAGGGGAATCCGACACCCTCTTCTGACCTCCGCGGCATTGCACAACACGGGTGTGCAGACCTGCATGCAGACAATACATTCATACACATAAAAATAAATAAATAAATAAATTAATTAAAAAAAAGATTGTGTTTATAAAGTTTGGTGCACCAGAGTTTGATGCATATGTATTTATGATTGTGAAATCTTCTTGATTAATTGTTCCTTTTATAATGATATAATGGCCTTCTTTGTCTTTTCTGATTAGTTTTACTTTGAGGTCTAGTTTGTCTGATATTAGAATGGCAATTCCTGCTTGATTTTGGTACTATTTGCTTGGAATATCTTTTTACACCCTTTCACTTTAAGTTGATGCCTGTTCTTGAGGGTGAGATGGGTTTCTTGTAGACACGATATAGATGGATTCTGTTTCCTAATCCATTCTCCTAGTCTATGTGTTTTGATTGGGGAGTTTAAAACATTAATATTTAAGGTTATTATTGAGAGGTGTGTTTTTCTTCCTTTCAACTTATTTTCTGTTTGCATTCTTGGTCTGGGTTTGTATTTTCACAGTTATACTTTTACTAATGTCTCTCTCTAGCTGCTTGGGGATAAGTGCTCCTTTGCTCTGTCCTTTGAATTGGTTAGAATATTATCTGAAGCTTTGGTTTTTTGGACATATATTCTTTTTAAAAAAATTTTATTATTTATTTTTGTATGTGTATGAATGTCCTGTCTGCATGTAGGTTTGTGCACCCATGTCGTGCAATGCCATGGAGGTCAGAACAGGGTGTCAGATTGCCCCGGAACTGGAGCCAAAGGTGGTTCTCAGCTGTGATGTGGGTTCTGGGGATCAAACCCCTGGGTCCTCTGCAAGGGCAGTCAGCACTCTTAACTGTTAGGCCATCTCTCCAGTCCCTGGACATATATTCTTTCATTTTGTTTATGTCATAAAATATTTTTCTTTCTCCTTCAACTAAAATTAGCATTTTTGCTGGGTATAGTAATGTGGGTTGGTGTCTATAGTCATTTAGTACTGGGAATACATTAGTCCATGTTCTTCTGCCTTTCATAGTTTGCACTGAGAAATCACCTGTAATTCTGATTGGTTTTCCTTTATATGTAACTTGCTGTTTTTCTCTTGTGGCTTTCAGTATTTTGTTTGTGTTTTGGACCTCTAGTGTTTTAACTATGATATGACATGAGGAATTTCTTTTCTGATCTTGTCTATTTGGAGTTCTATGTGCTTCTTGTATTTGTATGGGTTTGTTTCTTTTCAATTTAGGGAAATTTTCTTCTATTATTTTGTTGAAGATCTGATCAATACCATTGTCTTGGGATTATTGCCCTTTGTCTATCCCCATGATGTGGAGGTTTGGTCTTTTCATACTGTCCAAAATTTCCTGATTGTTTCACTCTTGTGTTCTTTAAATTTTTCATAATCTTTGTTTGAACTTTCTAGTTTTTCCTTGCTATCTTCCAGGTTTGATATTTTATTTTCTGCTTCATCCAATCTGCTTCTGGGGCTTTCTCCCATCCTTTCCTGTTGATTGGATGAGTGGTCAATTTCCTTTTTCATTTCACCCTGTGATTTCTTTAGTATTTCCAATTCCTTTTGGAGCTTGCCATTCTCTTCTTGTAGCTCCTTGTTTTGCTGGTCTGTTTCCCTTTTCATTTCAGCACAGGATCTTTTCAGTGTTTCTATTTCCTTCTGGAGTCTGTCATTCTTTCCCTCTAGTTCCTTCCAGAGTTGATCATTCTCTCCCTCTAGTTCCTTCTGAAATTTGTCATTCTTTCCCTCCAGTCCCTTCCTGAGTTCTTCATTCTCTCCCTTTATTTCTCTGATTTGTTCTTTATAGTCTTTGATTTCTTTGATTATGTCTATGACTGTTCTTCTAAGATCTGTGTCCTGGGTTCCTTCCACCGAGATCTCATTGTAAGGATCTTCTATATTACTGGTAGCATCTGGTGGAGACTTAGTATGTGCTTTTCCTATGTTGTTTCTTTCTTTGTGTTTTTGGCATGTGGGTTTATTTTATTGTTTTCATTCTGGTGCGAATCTCAAATGTTTCTTCGCTGTCTTGAAAGCTTAACTTGCTTGTTTCCTACAGATATATTCATTGTCTTCTCCTTGGTTTATGGATGGCTGTGTGTTAGGTTTCCAGTTTTCCCTTTGGGTTATATATTGGGAGGTGCAGCTGGCTCTTCCCTTTCTGGTCTAGAGTTTCTCCAGAAGTCCTGAGGTAACAACATGTCAGTTCCCTGCTGAGAATGCACCTGCTCTGTGATGGAGTGTTGCTACAGCTGTTCTCAATGGGATACCCTCAGTGTAGCTCAAGAGGGTTGGGTGGTCATTCATCTGGCTGTCTGGGTGACTCTGCCCCTCTGCTGTGCATGCTGGGCCAGATGTGGCTGGCTGGCAGGCAACAGGCCTTGCCCAGGGGAACGATGGGCCCACAACAATAGCGTTGTGTTCGCCTATTCCTCAGGCGCTGGGCTGCCTCCTCTCTCTAGACTTGGTGGGTGTCGGGCTGGTTGGACTCCTCTCCCAGTATTTTAAGTGAAAGTTTTGCTTTTTGCTCAATGTCCTAGTTTTCATTCTCCTGTTCTGTCCTGAGAAAAAGCAACTTAGGGAAAAAATATTTATTTCAGCTTAAACTTTCAGGTAATAGTTCATCATTGTGTGAATGTCTTCGTGGAAGGAGCTAGAGCAGCTTGCCATCTCATGTCTACAGTCAGAGGCAGAGAGAAGGGAGCTCATCTCTGCTCGCCCACTCGCTCTTGCTCAGTTTGCTTTTTCACCTGCATGGATGACCTTCACAACGCGGATGTACTCAGAACAAATAACTTCACCTAACTTTAAAATAAAAATGTTACTATTCGTAATGTAAACTAACTCCTTTGAGCCAGAAGCTCCTCTTGTGACCTGGTCATATGACTTTAATCCTCCAAGACCTTACCTTATCTTCTACCCAAGGCAGTATATAAATGTGTGAATGCCTGTTTTACATAGCAAAACATTGAAAGCAGTGTTCTGTTCTCAATGAAAACAATGAGAGAAGTTGAGAAACTATAATTGTGTGTGTGTGTGTGTGTGTGTGTGTGTAATTCTAGGTCTAGGGATCAAAAGCCAAAATTCTCTTATAAGTGTGGGTCTGTCTTAATTCCCCACTTCATGCTAGAGATACTGTTTCAATAAGGAGGGAGAAAGGTCTTCTTCTATGTTATCTGAGCCTTAGGTGTAGAGGCTGCATCATGGATCTGCAACTTAGGCTTGTGCAATTCACCTAGAATCTCTGTATATGAGCAGTTGTGGAATTCTGGAATAATCTCTGTCTGTTGAAAAAGAAGCTTCTTTGATGGGTGGTGACTGGGATACTTGTCTGTAAATATAAGGATCCATTTTGCATGTAGTAAGAAATTATATTTGTCTAAGGTTGTGACAGACTTGGGGTTTTCTCTAAGAACTATGACTTCTCCACCTCTGCATATTTGGCTATGTTTACAGTACTACTGTAAATGAGTTTCTTCCCATTGAGTGGACTTTAAGTCCAATTAGGTGGCTGTCGATTAACCCCAAGATAAAAATGCCATTACTGCACCAATGTCGTTTGTTCTGCCTGTCATTGATGTGGTCATTAGGCCTTGATGCTCAGGTTGGACCATTAATTAATGTTCTCCCTCATCAGCTTGCCTAGTGCTCCCTAAAGCTATGAGAAGCAGCCATCAGGGGACATGGCATTCACATCAGTTCCAGCTCCACTGCTCCAAACCCTGTGTCCAAAGTGTGCCCTGTCTTCAGCCATAGAGTGCTACCTTCAAGTTATGGGACTCAATCAAGATCTGTGACAATAACTTCTGTAATTTTGGGAGTCTCTTGGTTTACTCTGGCCAACAAAAAGGAAGATTTCTCCTTTCTGGTACTATTTCTTGTTATACACTGTTTCAGCTATACATACGGACTCATGTAGAGATACTCCATGTGTACTTTGTCATTAGATTATTATACTAACATGATTCTTTCTGGCTTTTAAACTAGCTAGGCCAGATTTATCTTTCCTCTCTCTGTCTTTCTAGCATTTCCTCCACACCTGCCCCATTTAAAGTATCCTTATTTTCCCTATTTCTCCTTTGATAAATCCTGTCTCTTATGGTCCTACTTCTCTTGAGCTCCTTCTTCCCTTTTATCCCCAGAGTGCCTTGTACACCCCTTTTCCCCCTTCCACTTAAATACCCCATTTTACCCATTTCTCCTTTAGTAATTCTTGTCTCCTACTGTTCTCTCTCAGGTACCTTCTTTCCCTTTACCTCTATGTTTACTTTCCATTTTCTTGGTTCCTGCAACTACATCAGAATATATACTCACATATAAGGATTTGGTGATAGGACACAAACATTAATTTTATCTGCACTTTTTCCTCATAAGTTAATGCATTATTAGTTTCCAAGGATTTGAGTATAAACATCTTTGAGGGCTGTTGCATTTGTTTTCAAATAAACTTTTAGTTTTGAGATTGTGGGGCTGGTAGATAAGTAAAGTCACTTACTACCAACCTTGACAACTTGAATATAATCCTAGAACAGAGTAAGGGAAAGAACTGACTCCCACAAGTTGTCCTATAACCTCAACACATATACTATGGCATATGGGACATCCCCGCATTAAAAAATAAATATAATTAAATTAAAAATATAAAAATATTGATTCATCTATGCAAATAAATTTCAAGGTCATTTTGTAGCTGGCTGTGGTGGCTCATGTTTTTAATCCTAACACTTGGGAGGCAGAGGCAGGTGGATCTCTGTGAGTTCAAGTCTAGCCTGGTCTACAGAGTGAGTTCTAGGCCACCTGGGGCTATAGGGAGACCCTGTCAAAAAAGACAAAAAAAATATTTCAGGGTCATTTTAAACAAATGCTTCCCTGGGAAGTATAGTCCCTGGGGTATGCTACTTATAGCCGCCCAATACAATTATATCCTAATATCAAGTCTAATGCATCGATGTACTCCAGGTACTCTTCACAGTGTGTAAGTAGCACATTCCCAGGCATCTGTCTCTAACTATCTAACAAGACTACATATGATAGAACATAAACTGAAGTGAACAAAATGAATATTAGAATTCTGTGATTTTAAACTAGATATATTTGCTCTGGGAGTTGCTCTCTGCAATATTAATCCAGTATGTTCTTGAGGCCCTCATTTAATTTCAACAGCAGAGCTATTGAGTCCCTTTTAGCATTCTAAAATATCATATAGCTTCCAGATAGGAGAAAATGTAAATACTAGAGGCAGTAGGAACACATTAATTATATCAAGTTTCAGAGTTGTTAACCATTATAAGGATGGCTTTACTTTGGGAAAAGTGATAAGAATATTAATCTATTCTTTTATAAAGTCTAAATTGGTGGAATGTAACTGACTGAGAGGAAGTGCTCCTTGGGTTTCAAATGCACTGACAGCTTTATATTCTGTGTAGCTGATAAATAAAACAAAAACAGTCTCACTATAAAGTATAGGATGGGATAACATGTCTAGACCAATTCCTTACATAAAAGTGCAGCTTGTTTACAAAGAACAGAGATTCTCATTGATCTTCACCTGGAACTATCTAATTTGAGTTTTATTAATCATCACTGTTTTTGACAAGATTGGTACCAAACATAAGTTAGCCGCTTTCTCTTAATCTTCTATATCTTGATGTATATGATACATTCCCTTTTTAAATTAAAATATCTAAGCCTGTATTTGAAATTTAATTTTTCTGGTAATAGAATTCAAATAAATCAAATCATACAGTATCACTGAAGTCTTACAGTGAGGCAAAGAAGCCAACTTCATTGTTAATGTTAAAAGAATGTTTCACATTTATAATTTAAAATGCTCATGCCATACATTTTATTAATGTATAATGTGAAATTATTTCTATTCCACAAGCTGCATGGAGAAAACACGGAGTTAGTTGACCATAAATGTTGGTTGATGTTATGCATTGCGGTAATTTCTTAGGATGAGTAAAAGCCTTAGGTGGTAAGAACCTGAGTAGGCAACCCAGAGAATAAATGCCTTGAGCCTTGTTAGCCTATACATACTGGTGAGTCACAGAAGGGTGCAGTGTTTATCCCTACCTGCTATACTGATAAAAAAAAAAAAAAAAAAAAAAAAAAGAGAGAGAGAGAGAGAGAGCAAATTCCTTTCATCTTATTTTATTCATCTAGATTTATTTCCTCATTTAATTCCATATCTTGCATAATTTGGTAAGAAAACAAAAGATATGGATATGAAATAAAATCTAGCTTTTTACAAGAAACTTGGGCACTGCTACTCCTTTTCCTTTCTAGCTTTACAAAAAGTCTACTTTGTCATGGAAAAGATAAGATTTAGGTCCAAAGCCACTACTACCTACCTGGAAAATCTCTCCCTTCTGTTTTCTTAAGATCCCTAAACTGGAAATAGCCACCCAACTTCTTCAGTTTGATATTTACATGGTTGTTGATTAAGAATAGTAAGCATATTCATAGATGAAAAATAGGAGTTTTGATTTCCAAGTATTCAGGCTATTGGAATCCCTTCTCTTGAGTCTTGAAAATTGGTGGCTCTTAAATAATAAAACATTGGTATGTGTTGTTGCTTTTAGTTTTTCACTAAATCAATTGGCTAAACCTTGGAATTTTGTTTCTAAAAAATAAGATGTTTGGGTTCTTCTGAAGGTAATTGTATACTAGGCACAAGGAGAGAAAATGTTTCATTGTGAAGCTAACTTCTAGTATTTTCTGTCTTTTTAAAAATTTTATTTGTTTATTTATGTGTATGAGTGTACTGTCTGCATGTAGGTTTGGGCACCCATGTAGTGCAATGCCACGGAGGTCAGAAGAGGGTTTCGGATTCCCCTGGAACTGGAGATCTCCTGGAATTGGAGTTACAGAGGGTTCTCAGCCGCCATGTGGGTGCTGGGGATCTAACCCGGTCCTCTGCCAGAGCGTTTGGGGCTCTTAACCGCTAGGCCATCTCTCCAGCCCCTCTCTGTCTTTATTAAAGAAAATTTATGTAATACAAAAATATACTTCAACAAAAATTGAAACTCCAATTTAAATGAAATAATTCTACTACAAGAATCACTTTATAGGAAAGTTTTTCAAATCTAAATGAAAGGAAAATGTAAATCGCTTTTGGAGTTAGTTTTCTATTGTTATTTTAAAGACATCTTTAAAGGATTTTTAAGATGAAATAAATAGATATTATTTAGACATGACAGACATACTATATTAAGAAAAATCCTTTGATATGAGACAGCAAATTCTAAGAAGTCTTGAGCAAACAAAAGAGACTTGATAGATTTATAATTAAGAAATGTTCTACAAAAACTTGATAAAGATATTCCATCTTTACCTGGTGATATTCTGAGATCCAGATTTTTAGTTCTTTAGAAAAATTCAGACAAATTGTAATCTAAAGACCTGCTATTTTTGACTGAATTTATTCAACTGTCTTGTCTTTTTAAATCTGAGAACAACTTGTACTTGGTAAACCTTTGTCAAAATAGACTATGACTCAAATTTCTAACTCTGGGCATACTCACATGCACACATGCATACACACATGCATGGACACATGTTCTTGATCTTATCTGAGATTGTGTGCTTTAGCATGAGCCATATGCATTATATTACTTTCATAAAGATCCTATTCCACATATTAAAATATGTTGATAATTCTTCATTCCTATCATACAGTCTTCCTACATAATTCAAACTGAATAAGGTGGGATGTATGGCTGCAGTTCTATCCTGGTACTGGGCCTTTGGGCCCTGGAACCACTTCTCACTGTACTGTTTGGCTAGCTTCCACAGCCCACTCTACTGCCACTACATAGAAAACATTTACTAGACTCTAAAGCCAGCCATTTTCTGGCAGTATTCAGCCTATGGGAAGTGTTGGCAGGATGTCTTGGTGTAGGCAGGCTCTATTACAAAGGCCATATCTATTTTCTAGCTCCAGTTCCTGCAGAAAGGTTCCATCTGGTTTCAGATTTCCTTTGCTGTGCTGTCGTTGGTCAGCATATTTTTCCCCTCCAGCTCTGTTTCAGAAGCAGTGTCTTCCCAGGGGCTTGCAGATGCCTTACCACGCCCTTTTAGAGTCTCAAATTTTTATCCAAACTCCACCAAATCTCTACATGATGTTTATTTTTGTAACTACCATCGCTGGCTGAGCTCTATATTTCTAGTAGATCTTGACTGATGCACATCCCCCACATTTTCTGTAGCTACAGTTGTTCTTTTGCATATTGTAGTGTTGGAATTTTATGGGTAATTTTAGATTAATAGATGGCCCTGTGTCTAGATAAAATGCTTGAAACTCTCAATCAAAATGTAGAATACAGGAATTCATATCTTCTAATCCTGTCCCTGACTTATTTACCATTCTGATTCCCAGTTTCTGCCTGAAGTGATGCCCAGGAACTCTAGCCCCAGGTTCTCTCCCACAGTCCCAATTTTGGTAATTCCAGAATCTCTTCCTTCCTTCTCACCATGTGAGAACCTTCCCAGCCTCATTCTCAGAAGAAGTGTGATCAATCCTCATTATTCATGGGTTTCATGTTTGCAAGTTTGCCTACACACAAAATTAATTCTTTAATACCCAAATCAATAGTCAAATCATATAGTCGTTTTCAGACATGTACAGAGAAGAAATGTGAGTCTCCAGATGGCAAGAGCTCCAGGCAAGGGTAGAACAAAGTAGTTTTCTCCATTTTTAGTTCAACTCTCATATTATGATATATTCTTTTCTCAGTATTTCTAGTACCATTTTGCATATCTGCATGTATG
Organism: Rhizomys pruinosus; assembly: GCA_009823505.1. NCBI lineage: Eukaryota > Metazoa > Chordata > Mammalia > Rodentia > Spalacidae > Rhizomys > Rhizomys pruinosus. The sequence continues at coordinate 193,568 of VZQC01012135.1, forward strand.
AGTATACATGTGCTGAGGCTCCAAGCATTAAACTGAAGTACTATCAAGTGTACTGAGTACACAAAGCCTTAAGAGGTATCTCATACAGGAAATATCTGTTTTACATGAACTTCATTTAGGCCAGGCTATAACTCTGTTGGCTCAGGTTCAATGTTAATGAGTCATTAATATGTACTAGATAAAGCATTTTTAAATAAGTATACCCATAAAACAGGGTTGTGCACTGAGCAGATGATGAAAATGCTCCAAGGAGATGATCATGGTAGATAAATCCAGAGCACCTGCAGAAGGAATAGTTATTTACATTTTACAAATTTAGTGTTTAAAATCACTTCATAGAACATACTAAGCCAAATAATGAGAAACTACTAACTATACTACTGTTTCTAGAAAATTTTCCTTCCAAATTTCCTTGTTTTAAATGTTCATAACATTTTATGTAAACAACATTCATTTTGGATGTCACACTTAAATGCCCAGGGTAATAACAGAAGGGACTTTTAATAGGATTTGGGGTAAAAGGAAATTTAATATCTAAAGAGCAAAAGTCAGCAAGCCAGAAAATGAACACCAATCAGTGCATCAAGCCATGGAACCATACTGCAAATAACATGCAAGTGGATTCTGGTAAATTCCTCCAATGTGTATTATGGTCTGTTTGGCTTTCATTTGATGAGTAAAAATCATTCTATGGAAGGCTTCAATGCATTTATAATGAAAGAAATTGGGTAAATACCTACCGTATCACTTTGTATCTTCTCTCGTGGTTATTTATGGCCATGTCATGGGATAATGGGTCTATAAAATCAGGATATAAGTGCGATTCATTTTTAATGTTTAATGTTTAATTTTTAATGATTTCCTGCCGTAATCTCTATAAATACTACTTGAGTAAATACAAGAATAAGCTCAGTTTTATCGTCTGTAGGTGAGGACATTCTAGTTGCATGCTGTCTACTTATTTGTTCACACCTCATATGTTGTGGAATACAAACAACAAGAGATCTCTTTGGGCTCTTTTTTATTTATTTATTTATTTATTTATTTTTATTTATTTATTTATTTTTTTTGGTCTTTTTGAGACAGGGTCTCCCTGTAGTCCCAGCCGTCCTGGAACTCACTCTGTAGACCAGGCTGGCCTTGAACTAACAAAGATCCGCCTGCCTCTGCCTCCCAAGTGCTAGTATTAAAGGCATGCGCCACCATGCCCAGCCTGGGCTCCTTCTTTTTAAGGGTTGTAATCCCATTCCTGAGAGAGCCACCCTTTAGCCTAATTAATTCTCAAGTCCTCATCTCTTGATAACATCACATTGGAAATTAGGATTTCTACATATGGATTCACAGAAAGAAAAAAATTAGTCCCATAGCATGCATGGTTCATGTTTTGTTTATTTATTTTTTATATTTTTCTTTTACTTTTACAAAAATCAGACAGATTTCTTGTGGAATATAATACAAATCAAGTGTAAAACCCCTAATGCCACTATTAAATAATCTACAGTTACTTTGTGATTCACTGGTGTTTATAGTTTTACAAGAAGTTAATAAAGAAAAAGATATTTTAATAGATCACACTTTTCCATTAGTAACCATGAATTTCAGGCTTATGACATAAAGATGCTGTTCTTCTGTTAACCAGTATCAGTACTTCATATTCATTTCTAGTTTGTGTCCCACAGGCAGCTTAGTCTCCAAGGTTAGCGCTATTCTGGGAGGTTAAGGAGCCACAAGAAAGCAGGGCCTGACTGGAGGAAGTCTATCACTGTGTGGCTGGCTTTGTGAGTCATAGACTAACCACTTTGTGGGCCCTGTGTCTACCTCCTGATCTCAAATACGAACAGGCGCCTAGCACCAGTGCTGTGCTCCCACAGCGGCAACAGATGGTATCCCCTCAAACTGTGAGTCAAAATAAATCTTCCCTACTCTAAGTTACTTCTTTCAAGTATTTCATTACATGAGTGGTAAAAATAACTAATGCACCTATGTTTGAAGAACTTAAAACATTCAGAAGTTCTTGTACTGGTTCTGAGTCTTTGCACATGTTTCATGTAAATAATGGTAACTCAGTTAATCAAGTCTTCACTTTGTAAGTTAATAGTGCAGGTATGAAGAATCATTTCTAAATCCTTAGCCAGTAAATATATGGTGTCTTACAGAAGTTTTCTTGGAAATTGTATGTGAAATTCATCTGAAAACAATCACCTTAATAGAGGCATATTGCATTAACCTTACCAAGTATTAATTCATGTCCATTCCATTTTGAATAATTATCCAGCAATACCATGAAACTCCATTTACAGTTGGTTCCGATATTATTTGAAGAAATTAAAACTTAGAAATTTGCTATCTTATAACTAAATCAATATATTTATACCTAACCACCATTTTCTTACATTAAATAATAAGGATTTTTAGAGTAGAAAAGCTATAAACTTTGCCCAGTAAGCTTTGTTCTAACTTTGTCTTGATTCCAGAAATTATGATTAGATATTTTCTCAATTACAACTTCAATGGACTCATTCCATGGAAATGTTCTGTTTAATATTAATAGCACTGAAAGCTTTATCAAGGATATCATTTGATGTTCATTCACTGAAAAGGCTACACTGTGTCCAAAGCTACTTAAATTGGCTAAGAATGAAATGGGTACAAAGTTATGATCTGCAGAGATAGTGGAACTAAATATGGTTATTTCTCCTTGTGGAATAGCACAGTATGTATTTGCTCAGCATTTCTACCAGGACAAACTGCATGTTACTTCTGCCTGACATATACATTTTAGTAATTTCAATCATACATAAAGTATTGTCAAATATTTTACTGAATCAAAAGCAATTATAGTGATGAATCAAAATGGCCTGAAAGTGTTTTTCTTTGCTGCAGAGTATAGATATGATTATTAAACATTTTAGGATAGTTTATCAAATTACTTGAGTTAAGAGAACCAAAACTGTTATCGTTTCTGCACACACACACACACACACACACACACACACACTAGACATGTACACATATCTGGGCTTAATATCCTTAAACTCTCTTCAGTAACTCTGGTAAATGATAACTTTTATGGTATATGGAGATAGCAGTGATGACTTGTCTTCCTCTCTACTTTGCAACAATAAAGTAAGAAAGGGAAGGAAACAGTTTTGAGACATAAACTTCTTCCATAATATTAAAATACTCATCCATGGAGCCATAATATCCATTTGTTCCTAGATCAGTTGATGATAGGTTACAAGGAAGATGAGCAGAAATAAAAAGTAGAAAGAGTAGTATCAAATGTGATGGTATGGATCCCAGTCTCTTAAATTGTGGATCAAAGTCCATAAATGAATGTGAATGTGACCAAATTTGGTAACAGTAAAAGGAAACTCAATGTGCAATGACCAAAAGTTAATAGAAAATCAAATAGATAATGAGTCCAAGATGTTTCTGATAAGGCTCACTCATGCTGCATCTTGGGACTTCATTGTACCCTTGATTCTGAACACACAACATGCGCACTTTGCACTGTACATGCCATCACACCATGCAACAATGAATACTACTTGACTCAACCTCTTCTCAGATTTAAGACTTTGTATGTCACTTGTTCAGAATATTTTGACTGTACAACCAAACCCTCTTATACAAGCATATATTAGTGGCTTAATCATGGACAGCAAAGACTTTTATGCTTTCCTTACCTTTATTCTTCAGAATGTAAATTTCAAACTGTATATTTCAGACTGTTTTGTGCTAGAATATTTAACTTTAAAATTGCTGTTTGAGTTTCTGATTTGAATTTAATAAAAAAATCGCTAAATGAACTTTTGCTTATGGTAAAGACAGAATTTTCATTAATTTCTGAAATGAGATATCAGGAAGGAAGAAGTCAGTGGTGGTTCTTCATCTCCATCTGTTCCCCTGAATACAGTGGAAAGTCTCTGGCAGCAGCAGTGTCTCCAGCTGTTGTTGGGAAGGGCTGCTCCTTTCCTGATTTCTACCATCAGTAACACCTGCTCTTCTATCACTCACCTATCTCAAGATGATAAGGAAGTCTGATACCTATGATCTCTGTGTCACCCCAGTTTCCCTCAGCCCAACTCCTTTACTTATGTGATTACTTCTCTGCATCATGTTTTTTTTTTTTTTTTGTCTGTTTCAAAACCTGAAGTGAGTTCTCTTCTTATTAAGCACAACTTCATATCACTCGCTCAATAAATGATATAGACTGGTAAATTTATTCCCATCTCCATATCACAAGCTAACAGAGCTTGCATTCAAATTCTTCCTTCTTCTTATAATAAATAAATTGCCCTCCCACTACAGGGGCAATTTCTCTCACATGATATTCATAGACAATCTTTTTGGGCCTTTAAACTATTTCCTTAGGTTTAAGGTTTTAATTATGCAAGTTTATACATTCAGATTATAGCAAAATATGCCTTCAGAAGCCATGCCTGAGCTCTAAATTTCTGGCCTACAATTGCCTTAATGTTTCTGCTTGCTTCCTCAATCAGCTTCACCAAAATGTTGTCAAAAGTTCCACTGTCCACTTCTGTAACTCTGTTTCAAACTAACTGCCATCATCATCAATCTAGCTGAAACAAGCTGACTAGAACAGTCAAATTTTAAATGAAGAAAAACAATGTATTTCTTGCTGTTTACATTTAAATTGCCAGTAAAAGAGCTTTTGACAAATAATCCTCTTTTCTTCATGAAAGCCCTGTTCTCATAACTCTGTGAGTCCACACTTTTCTGCCTGTCTTGTTTACTTATTTGTTTACTAGCTTCTGTTAATTTTCCTATTATTTGCTAGTTCCAACTTCTCAATTCAGCCTAAAAATTCAGAATTTCCTAAGGTTTTAGAAAAGATTCTGACTTCATTCTGTTATCAGAGGCATATCTTTTTCTGTACCTATAAATATTATCAGTTTAGTCATGATTTTTAAAAATTTACTGTAGTTAAGACCATTTTTTTCCAAAATGTACTTGGATACCACATCAAAAGCTTGTATTTATATTTAATCTGCAAATATTTAAGTCTGTTTTCCAGTGTTATCATTAGATAAATGAGATACATGAGATAAAATCAATGTAAAGCCGGGATCCTTGTCAGGATCATTCAAGACATATTTGAGACTTTTCTAATTTGAATCTATTAGTATGATGTTACGTTTTTAACACACCATATTCATAACAAACATTGTTTATTCATCACTATGCACATGCGAGGCATGTATTATTTGCCTTTGTTTTAACTGAGGAAATATGAGGAAATTGAAGCAGGGAAACATTAACAATGCATTGAAGGGCATATGGGTAATAAGGAATGTATCAGGATTCCAGGAGAGACATTTCATTTTCAAAGCTCATGATTGCATGATAGCATACTGCATCTTGAATTATAATATGACCATAGGTATTATGTTCATAGGATCCAGGTTTAGTTTTCAGTGATTTGGTAATATTAGATCACTTATGGGGAATGTATCTTCATTCTTTCTGCTTGTTATACCAGAAAATTGTACAGAATAGTTAATCATCCCTGAGCCACTAAAATACAGAAATAAGACATACAGGCTCCAAATCTGTATTCATAATCATAAACTTATGCTTTCTTTCCCTTGTGTCATGGTTTCTACATCCAATATACATGTTGACATGTTCAGGACTAAGGAACAAGATGTTTGTATGAAGGAAGATAGAAGCCATACCTTGTTGTAAAGATATAAGGACAATGAAAAATCTCAAAGTTGGATGAGCTCAGGCTATAGAGGGCAGAAAGATGTTTAAGGTAAATATTAAAATGTCTCAGTCTTGCTGGGTGGCAAATAGACACTTCATGGTAGAAAAACCCACCATTAACCCTCCAGCCAGCAAGCTAAGCATTATAGGACACAGATGGCACAGACTGTATCTTTGTCATGAGAAAGTGGTAGGGATGGGCCAGGCAGGCAGAAATCTACATATTCTGTAGCTTCATTTCTTTTTTTTTGTTTGTTTGTTTTTATTGTTATTGAACTTTTTCCATAAGTCTTACATCATTTCTCAATCGAATCTAGAGTCACTTCCCTTTCCATGCCCCCCACCCCACCCAAGTCCCTGCACTCTGCCATACATGTCCTGCATCTTTTTCTGAGACTTTCCAGAGTTTTTATCCTGTCCTTTTGTTGTTATTGTTCTCTCCTACTTGTATGGCTTCAGTATATAAACATATATACACATAGTTATATATATTATATACACATAAATATATACATACATACATACATACATACATACATACATGCACACATCACTTGATTTGGAGGACTTATTCTTTTCCTAAAAGATGTCATATTTCCCTTAAGGAAGTGCTCAAAGGCTCCTCTTTGGCAAGCCCAAACAATCATCAATCCTGCAAATGTGCTCCACATTGGGGTCTTTCCCTCCTATAGTCCCCCAAATGAAGTGCAGGAAGCACATGTCCTGTCTTGATCCCCCTGCACTGGCCTCCATGATACAGCCAAGGTAATCCAACAATGGGGTCTTTCCCTCCTATAGTCCCCCAAATGAAGTGCAGGAAGCACATGTCCTGTCTTGATCCCCCTGCACTGGCCTCCATGATACAGCCAAGGTAATCCAACAATGGGAGTCTATATTCTGAGGAGGCTGAATTCCCATTAGCTACTTAGTTCACAAGCTGGGTATCTCAGCAGTCCTCTGTCCACATTGGAAGGTTAACTAGCTGTATCTCATGTCCTTGAGGAGTGCCAAAAGCAGTGGCAGCCACAAAGCAGACTCACCTGCCAGTAAGAATTGAAGACAGGCCAAACAACAGTGCTCTCTTTTTTTCTTTTTGTCTTTTTACTAAGATCTCAAGTTTGGTGTCTGCATTACAGTTTCTCTGGTCTTACTGATCATTTATTTCTGGTTGTACTCTCCTTCTGGATGCTTAAGGCCACACAGTTAGCCCAGATTAACCAAGGTTTTGTTTTCTTGAGGTCAGTTGAGGATCTGGTCCTCAGGGATATGTTGGGGTTTTTTTTTTGGGGGGGGAGGGGGAAGCCCCTTGCTTCTTTCAGCTCCTCATCTACCAGTTCCATCCACTTGATGACAAAATCAGGTCTTGCTAGACCAGGCTTCCTTTTCTGAAGCATGAGCAGACTTTCCACTTTGTAGACTGGACACTGGCTGAAGTCCCATTAGTGGCTCTTCAAGACTTCCCTGAACAGGAAGACTGGTGATCCGCCTCTGCAGGACATTTCAAGAGATGCCCCCATGTATAATCCCCTAAGACTTGGTTGACCTCTGAGGGCAAAGAACAAAGTTATCCCCCAGGTCCCTTGGCCAAATTGGTATGGATGTTAAGCATCCAGGAAGGCTAAGTTGCACCAGCCTGTTACATTGCTATACTAACCTGTTACATACCTATAGTAACATTCTATCCTTTGGAAACAAACTGTATGTTATTTCCATGCCATATTTCTTGATTGGTATCTTTCCATTTTAATCTGATATTACTCTAAAAGATGCACACATACCCTCCATCATATACTAAAAATACAACTTCTGAAAATAAGTGTTAGGTCAGCTATAGAACCTGTGTAGAGATTCCCAATACAAGAGCACATTTGTCTTTAGATCATGAGGAATATAACAATAATGTTGCTCATTTTGTCTTACACCTAGGTACTTGGTGAGGGATACCATTCATCTTTTGTTTTTCTGGGACTGTGTTTCTTCACTTAGCATAAAATCTTCTAGTTCCATCCATTTTCCTGCAATTTTCATGATGTCACCTTTCTTTACCACTGCATAGAACTCCATTGTGTAGATGTATCATATTTTATCTATCCACTCATCTGTTGAGGGGCACTTGGGTTGGTTCCAGCTCTTTACTATTGTGAAGAAAGCTGCAATAAGCATGGCTGTACATGTATCTCTGCTGTAGGAAGAGTCTAATGGATATATTCCCAGAAGTGGTATGGCTAGGTCAGGTGGTATGTTAAACCCCTACCTCTCACCCTGTACAGAAATCAACTCCAAATAGATCAAAGACATCAATTTGAAACCCAAAACTCTGAAGGTATTAGAAGAAAAAGTTGGCAGCAACTTACAAGACATAGGTGTAGAAAAAGACTTTCTAAATCAGACAGCAGCTGCACAGGAAATAATGTCAAGATTTGACAAGTGGGACCTTATTAAACTCAAAAGTTTCTGTACAGCAAAAGAAATCATCAAGGAAGTGAAGAGAAAACCCACAGAGTGGGAAGAAACCTTCACTGCTGATACATCTGACAGAGCATCAACCTCCAGAATATATAAACTACTAAAAAAAAACAAAGAAGAAAACAAATTACTCACTCAAAAGAGGGAGTAAAGACCTGAGCAGAGACTTCACATGTGAGGAAATAGAGATGGCTGAGAAACATCTTAAAAAGTGTTCAAGATTGCTAACAATTAAGGAAATGCAAGTTAAAACCACTTTAAGATATCATCTCACCCTGATAAGGCTGGCTAGGATCAAGAAAACAAATGATACCAAATGCTGGAGATGGTTCGGGGAAAGGGGAACACTCATCTGCTGCTGGTGGGAATGAAAACTTGTACAACCACTTTGGAAAGCAGTATGGAGAACCCTTAAAAGCCTCATTTCTTTTTTTTCATACTTGTTAAATATATATATATATATATATATAGTATAGATATATATATATATTATATAATCAAATCTAGACCTGTGTCCCCCCATTCCCCCACCCAACCAGAGCTCATGCATTCTGCCAAAACAAGTTTTCATCTCTTTCTCAGTCTCTCTAACATTCTCCATGTGGAGTTGACTGTTTTGAGCAGAAGTTCACTATTTCAGTCAGTTCTTCCTGCAGTCCTTTTGTGTTGTTGTTGTTGTTTCCAATAGCATCACTCCAACTGCTTTGGACAAGCTCAAGGGCCATGCACGTATACTTACAAATAGATAATTGGCACTCAGCCTCCACAGATGAGGGATACCATTCGTCGTTTGTTTTTCTGGGACTGTGTTACTTCACTCGCAGATGTCCTCTAGCTCCAGCCATTTTCCTGTAAAGCTCATGATGAAAAGCCTCATTTCTTAAGAACCAGAGGATAAAGGAGACACCCTGTTGATAAACTAATCTTCAATTTGTCTAGAGTGAAAACACCTATTTGACAAATAGTCAAATGATCTGCCTGTTAAGTCATGTGACATTTACCCCAGGTCTTCCCTGAGGCTTAAAAGCAAATGGAGAACGTAGGCAACAAATTATAGGACTAGTAAAGATACATGAGAGAGCAATCTTGTGTGTTAGGGGACAAGGGAATTCATCACTGGTGACCATCAAGTAAGAAGGCATTTTGAAAGCTTCTTTAGTACTCAGATTTGGAGAGAAACTCTTTGAAAATAAATTCACATAAATTTGGAAGAGAAAAGAAGTACAATTTGCTATTTAAAAGATTCTGTCTTGAATCCATGAGCTCTGATGGGGGAGAGGGGGGCATGAAGGGGTGGACATGAATGGGGGAATGATTCTAAATTTGATAAAGAAATGTAGGAAATGTGCTCAATAAAAAGAAGGTTTTAATAAAAAAAGAGGTTCCATCTTGAAACCAAGTTTGGTTGAACTATGTTAACAAAGATCCAGACAAACATTGTGAAACATATTTCTAACATCTATTTAGATGTTTTGATATTTAGAAATAATTGTTTTACATAATATAATATATATATATATATATATATATGAAGTCAACTCGTTTACATATGATTTGAACAGATAATCAATAAAATGAAGAACAGAGATTAAATAGAATTAGAAATTCTGCTAGACCCTGAAGTAGTGGTGTACATTCTTTAATTCCAACACTTAGAAGGCAGAAGCAGGTGGATCTCTATGAGATTGAGGCCAGCCTGGTCTCTATGAGGCTAGATGGATATCCTGTTGCAAAACAAACAAATTATGGTAGAATCTAAACTTTAAAAATTGAGAAATATGTATGTGAAGAGTCTATATTTCATAAGTAATAAATTTTATAAATCAAAGGCACATAGGTTCTCAAAGAATAATTTTTATATAGACATATATTGTGAAAGAGATTATGGTTTATAGTAACACAGCAAGGTACAAGGGTAAATGCAAGGATGGGGGGATTAGACCCCTCATAGAGGCATGCATTATATTTTAACAAATGCTTTTTGATTATCAGAGTTCTTCAAAAAGTAACAAGGGAATTTCTGGTTTTAGAACTGCATTTCAAAAACTTTTGGGCCACATGATTTTTCATAAATCGTAGCCCAATCTGTTTGAACCTGAGATGTGGAACATAAATCAAATATTTTATAATCTCCCTTTGGAGGCTTATAATCAGTGAATTGATATTTAGATTGAGTCAGGAATATGATAGAATATGGTCAGATGCTTTTCCCATAAAATAAATTCAGATAAGTTCAAGTTTTGCCCTTCCAAATTGTGTTAACATAACTTCCAAAGCTATTTTCAAAATTGCCTATAGACTCTTGGTGAAACTATCCAATAGTATCCCAATGATTAATGGTGACATCTAGTGGCTAAATTTTAATGCAATGACAATTTTATCATAAACTTAATCAAGAATTTGAGGCCTAGAGATAAGAAACAGATGAGAATTCTGTCCAACACAGAGTAATCCTTATCTTACAAATAGAGTCGTGTGATGTACTATCAATGCAATATGATCGATATGAAGGAAGAGGGTAAAATGAAGAGAGGCTTTTAGTCAGACAGAGTGAAAAAAAGAATCCAGGAACGGAAGACACCTGAAGGATAAGATCTTTCCTGAAAAGAATTTGCTTGGAGGAGAGGAGTATCAGAGCTTTAAATTGACAGAACTCGTGGCATATATTGCAGCAAAATAGGCCAAGGGGATGGATTCATCATCCATATCTAGTACCATCTTGAATGTCAAAGAACAAACATGCCTGTCTCTTTCTATTCTTAGTATTCTATTTGGTTTAATTTTTCATATTACTCTTTAATAGAAAATAAAATTAAAACCGTATATTAAATGTAATCTCTATAAAATAGCTTTAGATTCTTTGGAAATAAAAATATATTTCTTACAAAAATAAAAATAATAGAGACCTGTATTTAAATTTATTTGTGACTAATAATAAATACTTTAACATATTGTCTATGCATGAAAGTAAAATGACTCACAGTTAAAAATGTAAAATTTGATTATTGCTTTATTTATTTATTTTTTTAATATTCTTTTTTTAATTGATGCTTTGTGTATTTCATACATCATTTTCCAAATCAGTTCAGGCATATATCCCCTTCCCTTCCCCCCACCCCACCCCTACCCATCCCAGATCATGCATTCTGCCGTAAGTTTTCTGCATCTTTCTGTTTTTTTGTTTTGATTTGTTTTGTTTTCATTTTTTTTAACAATAAGTGATAATTTGTGATTACAAGCATCCTTCATGTAAAACCAATTTGCAAGCAGTTGTGCCCAAACCCACACCGTTCATGGGTCCCACACAGCCCAAGGGTCCCCATCCGTACAGCAAAGGGGGGGGGGCTTGTATGTTCAATCAATTGATCAAAGAGTGTCCAGTCTATTTTGTTGTAGTTTCATCATTCACCCCAATCGCAGCCCTTACAATTACACACGCCCCTCTTCCGAAGTTGTTCCCTAGCTAAGAAAAGGGCACAGGTGGATTAGAAGCAACAGTCTACTTTTCTCTGGAGCTGTTGTCTTGGTCTCTAGTCAATTCTGGCTGTTTTCTTTCATCGGCTGACAGCTTGTCCAGGCATAACCTTCAATCCTACTAATGAAGCACACGCAAATAGATATATAGGTATTTAAACAGTATAATATATAGCCTTTCGTCCTACTAATGAAGCACAAACAATTAGATACATAGGTATTTAAACAGTACTAATTGTTATTATGGTAGTACTTTGGTATAGAAACAGATGTTTGGATGGTATGTTAATCCATGAATTACATTTTCTTCTGTTAAGTATGACAGGATTCTGTGGTTTTATAACAACTCCTAATCATAGAGGATGTAAGCTTGTGGCATCAGCCGTGGGTTATTCCTCCAAGGAGAGAGCTAATAGCCAATTAGATTTGGGATATACAGACATATGGCTGCCACTGCTGCACAGTATTTCCAGGCAGGTGAGTGTTAGCTGGTGCTGACGGAGGAGTCTTACTTGACTCAAGAACCTATATTTGCTTTTTGGTTTAGTGGCCTTTGGTAGCACTCTCTGGCATTCCAGAGCACCATGCTATACTTGCAATGCGGTCTCCATACATCTTTCCCATGTTTATATCAGGTCTTCAACAGCAGGTCTTATTGCCTCTTTTCCTGCAGATATCCTGGTTTGAGGCAAGGAGCCTTTACCTTTTGTGGGGGCTTGGATCCCCTGGCCAACATCTCCTTGGAGAATAATACATTGTTGATGTTCAGAGCTCCTGTTTTAATATATTTTGCTTAGTGCATAGCTTAAGGAGACTTTAGCATATATTTGGTTCTGAATAGAGAATAATCCTTTTCACAGTTTCTATGTCCATTAGTCAATTAAAGAAGGCAGTTTACTGATTTTACAAGAGAATACCTCTATAAGACTGGCTCCAATCTACAGCTGGAGAAGACCTCATCATCATCATATTCTCCTTTTCTAGGGGAGTTAAGAAGTTCTTGTATTAAAACCTTTCGGCACCTAGATGGTAAGCTTTGTTAGGATTCATTAAAAATCATTGCTACTAGTAGGATCCAGAGGGGGGGCTGATGTCTGCAGCAATCTGAGGCATTTGTTCCCTTCAATGCCCAGAGGAGTCAATCCTTCTGCTGGCACTTTCTGGTACATCCTACTCACTACAAAGCTGCATTTTCTTTCTCAGCCATTAAGTTGGTGATACTCTGGCCTATTGGAACATACAAATCCTTTCCCGTAGTTAGTTTTAAGATTTGGATTACAAGTTTTTTGACAAAAAGTTTTCACATCTACCTATATCCACCTTTTTATTTTTAGTTTTTTATTTTTGACCCATGAGTCTCAAAAAAGCAGTTGTATTATACATACCTATAGGGTGGAATCAAGGCACAGATTTCATCAATTCACTCATGCTGTTTTGGGTTACTTTTTTATTTTCTTAATTTTTAAATTCATCATCCTATGGTGAAAGAGATTGCTACCAGGTGATACTATATGACAGCAAAATTATAGGAACATTTGTTTATGCCAATCCCAAAGTAATTGTTATACAGTTTTTAATTAAAGCTTAGTGTGGACAACAGCAATTTATATCACCAATTAACTCAGATGCATTACTGTTTTTATCAGCCTTTAAACCAATGTTGTTTAATATACACATATTTACTTTTACTAAGACTAAAACACCATGTAACCTTAAGACAGAGTCTGGGCAAAATTGGATACTTGTTGAACTCACTCAATTAATATGAACCAATCAAATATACACCCATGTCCTCTCCCACCCCTCCTACCCTTCCTGATCACATTTCAGTCAGTTTCTGATGCATCTTTCTGTTGTTGTTCTTTTAATATGCATCCCTCTCCATGAGAAATTTATAACTGGGTTATTGGGTACTAGCATCCACATATGAGAGATACCTTTGTCGTTTGTTTTTCTGGGGCTGTGTTACTTCACTTACATGATGTCTTCTAGCTGTATCCATTTACCTGCAAAGTTCATGATGTTCTTTTCTTTACCACTGCATAGAATTCCATTGTGTACATGTACCACATTTTCTCTATCCACTTGTCAGTTGAGGGGCATTTGGGTTGGTTCCAGTTTTGCTTTGTGACAGAAGTGGCAATAAAATATAGCTGTGCATGTATCTCTGTGGAAGATGAGTCTTGTGGGTATATACCCAGGAGTAGTTATGACTGGGTCAAATGGGCAGGCTCATTTTGAGTCTTCTAAGGGTTCTCCACACTGTTTTCCATAGTGGCTGCACAAGTTTACATTCCCACCAGCAATGGATGAGTTTCCCCTTTCCCCACACCCTCTCCAGCACTTGGCATCATTTGTTTTCTTGATCCTAGTCAGTCCTACTGGAGTAAGATGGTATCTTAAGGTGATTTTAAATTGCATTTCCTTAATTATTAGCGACGTTGAACACTTCTTAAGGTATTTCTCAGCCATCTCTAATTCCTCCTCCATGAAGTCTCTTTCAGATCTTGCTCCATCTTCTGAGTGATTCATTTGTTTCCTTTCTCCTTTGTTTTTTAGTAGTCTTTTATACTCTGGAAATTAATGCTTTGTCAGATGTATCTGCTGTGAAGATTTCCTCCCATTCTGTGGTTTCTCTTCACTTCCTTTATTGTTTCTTTTGATGTACAGAAGCTTTTGAGTTTAATGAGGTCCCATTTGTCAATTGTCGATCTTAATTTCTTGTGCAGCTGCTGTCTGATTTAAGAAGTCTTTTCCTACACCTATGTCTTGTAGTCTGCTGCCGAGTTTCTCTTCTACACCTCCAGAGTTTTGGATTTCACGTTGAGGTCTTTGATCCATCTGGAATTGACTTTTGTACAGGGTGAGAGGTAGGGTGTTTAATTTTATTCTTCTACAGGTGGTGATCCAGTTTTACCAACACCACTTGTTGAAGATGCTGTCTTTCTCCAATGTGTCTTCTTGGCCTCCTTATCAAATATGAGATGTCTGAAATTGTATGTGCTCAGGTTTGGATCTTCATTTTGTTCCATTTGTCAACTGGTCTGTTTTTGTGCCAGTTACCAAGCTGTTTATGACTATAGCCCTTGTAATAGTTTGATGTCTGGTATGAGGATCCCCCCTGTATTGTTCTTTTCACCAGAGTTGCTTTGGCTATTCGGGGTCTTTTACTTTTCCAAATGGAAATTGAGGATTTTTTTTTTTCCAAACCGTGAAGAAGCTCTTGGGGATTTTGATCGGGATTGCATTAAATCTGTAGCAAGTTTAGGTAGATGGACATTTTTACTTATTTATTTTCCCAATCCATGAGCATGGGTTTTCCATTCTTCTGATGTCTTCTTCAATTTCCTTCTTCAGAGGTTTTAAATTTTTGTTGTAGAGATCCTTGGCATCTTTGCTTAGGTTTGTTCCTAGGTATTTTATTGTTTTTGAGGCTATTGTGAGTGGGAAGCTCTCCTTGTATTCCTTCTTTATTTGCCTACTCTTGGTGTAGAGAAAGGCTACTTATTTCTCTGTTTATTTTGTATCCTGCCACTTTACTGAAGCTCTTAATCATTTCTAGGAGTTTCCTGGTGGAGTTTTTAGCATCCCTTAAGTAGACAATCATATCATCAGCAAAAAGGGATAGCTTGACTTCCTCTTTTCCAATTAGAACTTCTTTAATTTCCTTTTCTTGCCTTATTGCCCTAGCAAGGGATTTAAGCACTATGTTGAAAAGGAGTGGTGACAAGGCGCAGCCTTGCCAATTTCCTACCCTTAAGGGGAATGCTTCTGTTGTTTCCCCATTTAGGATGATATTGGCTGTGGGTTTCCTGTATATGGCTTTGATTACATTAAGGTATGATCCCTCCAATCCATTCTAGACTTTAAACATGAAAGGATGCTGGATTTTTCAAAGTTTCTGCTGCATCATTTGAATGATGGTGTGTGGTTTTTTGTCTTTCAGTCCGTTATATGCTTGATGATATTTATTGATTTTCGTATGTTGAACCATCCCTGCATCTCTGGTTGAATCCAACTTGGTCATGGTGTGATCTTCTTGATGTAGTCTGTATGCAATTTGCCAGTATCCTATTTAGAATTTTTGCATCTGTGTTCATTAGGGAGATGGGTCTATAGTTCTCCTTTTTGGTTGCATCTTTTCCTGGTTTTGTTATTAGAGTGATGCTGGCTTCATAGAAGGAATCTGGGAGAACTCCCTGTGTTTGTATAAATAACATTTCATATTCTTTATTCTTTCTAATATTTTCTAATTGCAAATAATACCGAAATAAAGTCCGGTTTATCACACACACACAACACAACCACACACACACACACACATATTATATATATATATATATCTTTGTGAATATGTTTACATATTTTCACAGATGCGTTTATGTTATTTGTGTGGGATAGGTAACTCAAAAGGAATTGTTGGATCATATAACAAGTTTTTAGTATTTTTCAATACTTTCCATTTTTTAATATATTTTTGTAATTTCGTTGAATTTTAATCTCTTGTCCTATTGTCTCTCTCTACAATTTAAGGAAGAATTTTCACCAATTTCCATCCCCATGTTGACTTGTGCTAATTCCTCCTTCATTTTGAAAGTGTTTTTAACTTTGTGCTGTGCTTTATCGTTTTTTTGCAGAAATTTCCTTGACATAAAAGTTGTTTTTTAAAATCCAATCTGTGTTTCTTCTCATCTTCTATTACTGTTAATGTGATACTGTCACTGAAAGCCATGCCTAATCTCAAATTATTGTCTCTGTCCTCCTTACTTCATTTAACTCTCTTATTATGAATTTATTCAAGGATGAATTCTCATCCAGCCAGGTAACACACAACAAGCTCATTTTTTTTCTTCATTAATTTGTCTACACAGAATCTACAATTACCTGTGGCAGGCCATGTCCATGCCTGATCAACCATTTACTCAAAAAATCATTTGATGGGGCTGGAGAGGTGGCCTAGCGGTTAAGAGCGCCGACCGCTCTTACAGAGGACCTGGGTTCGATCCCCAGCACCCACATGGCGGCGGAGAGCTGTCTGAAACTCCAATTCCAGGAGAACTCCAGTTCCAGGGGAATCCGAGACCCTCTTCTGACCTCCGCGGCATTGCATGACACGGGTGCACAAACCTGCATGCAGACAGTACATTGATACACATACAGAAATAAATAAAATAAAAAAAAAATCATTTGAAAAATGAGAATTATACTTAAATGCTTCTCTATACTAGAAGTGCCTTTGATTATACTGGGCCTTTTGCCAAATCACCCCATGACCTTGGCTTCTGGCACTGTGCAGAAGTTAGCATCTACTGAGCAGAAATGAAATGTTGTTTTCCAGTGCCCTTGAAAATTCAGACCAATAAACCTCTGCAATGAAACCTAATGTCCTGCTAAAGTAAAAAGAAAATGGTGTGTGCATCTGGATAAGAATCAGGTGAATATGAATCATATTGTGACAGTCTTTTCTTCTTTTTACTACACCAGTGTTATTTTCCAGAACTTTGCCAGAAACTTTGAATTTTGTTTGTCATAAACAAACCAAAATTCTATCTAATCTTAATTTTTTTCTTTCTAATTCTTTAATGATATGCAATCACTTTCTAAACCACCATTTTAAAGCACTGAGTTATTATTATTATTATTATTATTATTATTATTGAATTTTATTTGTTTATGTAATACATGTGCATGCAGGTGTGCTACTATGGGCACTTACAAGCTTGTGTGGAGGCCAGGGGAAGATGTGAAGTGTTCTGCTGTATGAATCGCTGCCTTATTCCTTCCAGTGAGAGACAGGGTCTCTCACTGAATGAGGCTGGTGGCCAGCAAGTCTCCTGTCCACCGTGCCCCCAGCATTTGGGCTATAGCTGTGCACATGGCCACATCCAGCTTTTTATGTTGGTGCTTGGAATTTGAACTGGGTTCTTCTTATGCAAGAGCTGCTGAGCCATATCTTCAACTCTTGAGTGTTTTTTATTCCCTCTGTACACATGGGTTAATTTGCCTAAAGTTAATAAAAGTATTGTCTTCTTGGCCAAGAATAAAAGAAATGTTGTTAATTTTTTAATATTATAGATATTATTTTGCCCCCTGTAGAAATGCTATTTGGAACATGTGATGCCCAGCAACTAACAGTACAAAACACTGGTGCTTCAGCTACTCATTGAAAAATTCATGATTTATTTGGTAATGACATGACTCATGAACTCAATAATCTAATTATCCAAGTATATTTTTGAGAAAACTTCATGTCAAACAACTTTCCCTTCAAATACAGGCTAAAATTATACACTTGTATTATAGTGAAGATGATTTCCAAATGATCATCTAAATAACATAAAATGGTACTTATATAAAAGTCATCTCCATAGCTACCAAAATGCTTTCTTTCCATCTAACCCAAGCTAGATTTACCTTGCTACGTTATAAACTTATAGTAGGCAGAATTAGACTCACATTACCTCTTCAGATTTTCAAATGTTATTATATAATAATATATGTGTAAGAGGTTCAATTTAGACTTGAGAACCAAAGGGAAATGATGACTTTTCTAAAGAATGAAGATGCTTCCTTTAACCATACAGTGAACAATCATCCTATTATGCTGTCTTTTACCATTAACTATTAGAAAACTCACAACCAACACTTACATTCATTTTATATGATTTTCTTTTTTTTTTAATTATTATTATTTTTCTTTGCATGTGTATGAATGTACTGTCTGCATGCAGGTCTGTGCACCAGTGTCGTGCAATGCCGCGGAGGTCAGAAGAGGGTCTCGGATTCCCCTGGAGCTGGAGTTCTCCTGGAATTGGAGTTACAGACGGTTCTCAGCCGCCATGTGGGTGCTGGGGATCGAACCCTGGTCCTCTGCAAGAGCATCGGTGCTCTTACCCGCTAGGCCATCTCTCCAGCCCCTTATATGATTTTCTTATCTTAATTCCCAGCTATGATAACTGTTGCCTCTATATTTGAATGATTTCCCATTTCCTGAAATTCAGTTTTCCTGTAGTATATAAAATTTCCCTAAGCCGCCTCACATCTTTTGTGAATATGATGCATAAGGAGAATGCATACAAATATTTTCACTTGATGATCTGGATGTATTTTGTTTTATTTCATTTGTTTTTTGACAGAGTTTCCCCAGCTGCTGTGGAAATTACTATGTACACTGGGGTAGCCTCAATCTCACAACAATCCTCCTGCCTCTGCCTCCTGGGTGCTGGTATTACAAGTGTGTACCATCACACCAGGCTTTGATTTATTAACTGCATATACTTTTACAGGTTTTTAAATGAAGTTTCTTTTAATGATAAAACGAACCACATCAAACTATATTGGCTAGAAGTGGCACTTTTATCTTAGGGATAATCAACCGCTACATCATTGAGCTTAAAGCCTTCTCAGTGGGAGGGAACTCATGTGTGGCACTGTAAACAGCCAAATACATATGACTGGGGAGGACATAGATCTGAGAGAAAAACCCTAAGTCTGTCACATCCCTAGACAAACGTAATTTCTTATTATATGCTAAATATGGATCCCTATATTTAGAGACAAGTATGTCAGACACCTCTAATAAGAGAAGCTTCTTTTGCAAAGATGGAGACCATTACAGAGTTCCACAAGTGGCCATACAACTCTCTGGCACATCTACAGTGGAACCGCTACACCTAAGCCTCAGGAACATTAGTTGAATAAGTAGATAGAATGCTACTCTATTCCTCAACTCTCATGAGTGAAGCTTCCTCATGCAACAGAGGATGATGAAAACAAAAAGCCACAACTGGCTACAGTGTAGAGAACAAGAGACTGCGGAGGAGGGGTCCCTGGACAGGACTCATATTAAATAAGAGACTGCGGAGGAGGGGTCCCTGGACAGGACTCTTATATTAAATTTCACCCACCTAGGACTCAGGGACCATTACAGAAGAGGGAAAAAAACAGATCGTGAGATCCAGGGGCAGGGGGTGCAGGACCATAAGGAAATAGAATCATTAGCTTTTGGGACCTTCCTCATATAAACTTGCAGCAATTGTGACAGCATGCACAAAATCATGCAAATTCAATCAGACAAAAACCAGCATAGAACTGGGGTGATGGGCAGAAGGCCACAACTGTGACAAGGAATTATTGGTAGCTGATAACTGGCGGGTGAGGGATAGTTGATCTTTTATGAGGGAGTGACACTAGACAGGCTGAAAAACTCCAGCAGATGAACCTCCACATGAGTATATAAACTTGACTCAATAGGCCTTAACATATATGACAAAATGAATGAAGTCTTGTGGGCACAATATGGATGGTGCAGGTACGGAATATGAGTAAGATGTCTGAAATACACAAAAATTCAATAAAATATATTTTTAAAACTTGCTAATGGAAAAAAATACACAAAGTAAAATGATCTGTCATCCTTATTGTAGACTATTTGTTTGTAAGACATAAACCAACTGCAAGGAGCCTAAGCATCACAAATACAAGCTTTCATAAAACCTACAGCCAGAAAAGGGGCAGAGGAGGCTGAGGGGTGAGCTTTATTTCCTTTCTCTATAAATTTGCTTCTGTTGCTTTAGCTACATATAGACACATGTAAAAATTGACTGAACAAGACTTGAGTTTACCATGAATTTCAGCTTTCAGTTTCTGAAGGATCTGTTTGGCTTAGGTTGGGTACCCACTGGCAGGTACATATCAGGCTCCATGGGTAATGGCAGATTTCAAATCAGAGGAAATGGAGTAGGGGTAGAAGCTGCCAAACTTTCCACAAATAATTACAACCTCTATCACCTCACCAAGCAATCCACTGTTTAAACTTTATAAACTTATTTTTATTTCTTTTGAGGGTCATTTTAGGAATAGATCTGATATTATGATCTGAAAACAAGATTTAATGTATCTTTGTTAAAATTTATTTTAAATTATGTAGATGTGTCTCTGTGTGGAGGTTTGTGCACATGTGTTTGGGTGCTCAGGCACCCAAGCCAGAAGAGAGAGTTGGATCTCCTGGAGTTGGAGCTAAGATGATTATGAGCAGCCTGACAGGGGTCCTCTGGAACAGCAGAAAGCAAGCACTGTTAAATGCTGAGCCATCATTCCAGTATATGAAGATTTCATGTTTATTTTATGTCTATTATTGTTATTCTTATTATTATATGCAAGTGTACATGTGCACATACACATGTCCCACATGTGTTCAAGTGCTAGAAGTCAGAAGGATGTCTTCCCCAAGAGCTGGAATTGCTGGAGCTTGTGAGTGTCCCTGACCCCCACATGCTTGCTTAGAATGGAATTTAGGTCTTCTGGAAGAACATCAAGTGTTCCTCACTGCTTAGCCATGTCTCCAGCTCCTGATCTGATTGTTCTAATGTCTACTTAACTGAGATGGAATCATTTTTTTCCTAATTAAATCTATTTCTGAAGAATGGCTTAGGAGCCTCTGAGATGGCTTGCTCGTAGAAGAATCTGCCACCAAGCTTGTTGACCTGAGTTCAATGCCTGGATCTCACATGATAAGTTGTCCTATGACATCCACATGTATGCTGTACTCTGTCTGTCTCCCTTCCCACTAAAAACCAAAATTTAAGAATTTTTAAAACCACAGATTAGTTCATATATTTTTATCATCTTTTTATTATTGAAGAGAGCCTTTGTGATGCTTAATCTTGATCATCAATTTGACTGGATTGAGAGATGACTAGAAGATTAAGCATACCTCTAAGTGTGTCTATGAGAGTGTTTCTAGAGACAATTATATTTCAAGGATTTGACCTAATGGATGGATTCAAATGTGAACAGACTTTTGGAGGTGAGGAAACTGTTAAGGTGAGGTCTAGTTGAAACAGGTAAATCAACAGGGGCAGGTCCTTGAGATCTTCCTGTTATTCTGCTCTGCTTTCTGCCTGCTTTGTGCTGAACTGCTTTGCCACAGTGTCCTTCTGACATGATGCACTGGCGCCTCCAAAAGTTTGAAAAAAAATCTTTCCTCCATTAACTTGTTTATGTCTAGTATTTGGCCATAGTGACAAAAATTTACTAATTTTTATTAATAAAGGATTGTCTTCAAGGATTGTCTCCAGATTAATGGCCCAGGCACATGATATTTTGTTGTTGTTGCTATTGTTGTTGATGTTAACTGAAATGTCACAATTATCTAATTTACTATTAAATTATTATAGATGAAAATCCACCCACCTATACATTTTATATTTCTTTTTTTAACAGTTCTCCAAACTATGTCTGTTTATCATGCTATAAAGCGTGGTTCAATAAACTAGGTATAAAATTGCTGATCCTTGGATTGGAGAGATAGCCTAGCAGTTAAGAGCATCTACTGCTCTTGCAGAGGACCTGGGTTCGATCCCCAGCAACCACATGGCAGCTGAAAACCATCTTTAACTCCAGTTTCAGGGGAATCTGACACCCTCTTTTGACCTCCGTGGCATTGCAGGACACGGGTGCTCAAACCTACATGCAGACAGTACATTCATACACATACAAGAATAAATAAAATTTTAAAACATTGGTGATCCTTTTCTGCCTTCTTTATATTATTGGTAAGAGTGTGTATGTTTCAATGCTTCTAAGGTACCAGTATAGTCCATTTGTAAGAAATCATCTCTCATACAGTACTAAGTTCCTTATAAATCATGATGACTAATCAGATTATACACTTTCCACCACATGACTCACATTACTGGGAAGAAGACCAAATGATTTTATCTACTTTTCAAACAGCATTTACATATTGAGAATATATTCTTTTTCATTTTACTTCTCTTTTCATCTTCCGTCAGCACTGAAAGATGATCTGAGGACATAGTACACTGAGTTAAGTCCTTATTCCTAGGTAGTTTCCTCTCTTTGCCCTTGTCTGAAGCTAAGAACACTCCACTTAGCCTTGTGCTTGTTTCAGAGAATAACTTGTTAGGTTGCTTTCAGTTTTCCTTTCTGAATGTATACACAGAGATTGGGCAGCCAGTGTAATTGTTCTTGGGTGACCTGGAGAGTAAGTCATGGAGTTTTTCTATTTTTGCATAGCACATTATTATAAATATGTGGCTTAAGATAATACAAAGTTGCTGGATCACAGTGACTCATACATTAACCCTAGCATTCAGGAGCCAGAGGCAGGCAGATCTCTGTGAAATGGAGGCTGACCCAGTCTACAAATGAATTCCAGACTGGCTGAGGCTACAGGGAGACCCTGTCTCAAAAAACAAAATAAAACAAAAATAAAGAAATAACACGTTATATTCATTATCATATAATGACAAGCATACAGTTCTGTAGGCCCAAGTCCAGGTAGATTCTGTTACTTAAGGTCCTAAAACACTGAAATAAAGTGTTAACCAAACTGGGTTTTATATTGATATTTAGGGAAGAATCCACTTCTGAGCTAGTAGGTTCCTACCTGTTTTAAATGCAACTAGCAATGGAATAGGGTATGAAATTTCAACTGCTGTTTTTAAAATTCTGCCAAGACAATATGGTTTTTGTAAAAATCAAATCAAATCAAAACAAAACAAAAAACTAATCAATTACCAAAATCATTCATTGCCTTAGTTATTAATTGTTTTAAATTCCATTTTATAAATAATTAAATTACAAAAAATTAATGCATAGTCTTTATTTTTTATCTATTTTTTCTTGGATAACTTTCTTAATGTTTATAGACATTTTTTTTAATTTAATAAATATGTTCTTATACTATATACCTAGAAAGACAAATTCTCATCTAAATATTTATCCAAGTTATCTGACTATTCATACTATGTTAATTTTATATGTAATTTTTATAAAATAATCTTGCATTTGATATAAATTATATTAATCTAACACATTGTATAAACTGGAAATCAATTTGGAACATAATCAGTATCTATATAATTTCTCAATTTAATTATGGAAAGGTTCTTAATTTTTTGCATGTTTGATGTTTAAAATACATGCAGGGCTGGAGAGATGGCCTAGCAGTTAAGAGCGCTGACCGCTCTTACAGAGGTCCCGGGTTCGATCCCCAGCACCCACATGGCGGCTGAGAACCGTCTGTAACTCCAATTCCAGGAGAACTCCAGTTCCAGGGGAATCCGAGACCCTCTTCTGACCTCCGCGGCATTGCACGACACGGGTGCACAGACTTGCATGCAGACAGTACATTCATACACATACGGAAATAAATAAAATTAATAAAAAAAAATTAAAAAAAAATACATGCAAAGACTTCTAATTTTAGTGAACCTCACATCTATAAATTAAAAGAGATTTCTTTTATATGATAGCTAACAAACATTTACATAAATTCTTTTATGAAACTTGAAAACATCAAATTTCCTCCCGATTAAGAATAATAACAATATTATTTTACAGAAGGCAAAGTTGTGAAAAGATATTATGACCTTGCATCATGAGGAAAAATAATAATTTTTTGAAAAATTTAATTTGGGGATTCCTTTGCCTCAGATCTCTGGACTTGCTCCCTAATCCAGACTAGCTAAACACTGTAGCATAGATTGCTAAATCCCTCCAGAGGTGCGGCCTCCAATCCCCAGCTCCCCTGGCTCCTGACCAGACAGACCTTCCCAGTCAGGAGTTTGGTAAGTCAGATCCCACCCACCCAAGGCTCTATTTCATTTGTCCTTCCCTCCCCTACTCTGTCCCCTGCTACCATTTGACCCAGGCAGGCTCCAACTCCTCTTCCTCAGATCTCTGGACTAGCTTCCTAACTCAGACTACCTAAACACCCCTGATCCGTCTGATACAGACCAGCCTCCCACTAATCTGAGAAGTCTACCTACTACCCTGCTCCACCATTCACCCTTCGCAATTCACATCAAATATGTGCTTTTTGACCAAAACATAAACCTCCCATTCATGAATACCTAAAACAAAAAACCCTAAAATATTTAGTAATAAACCTAACAAAGAAATTGAATAATATGTGAAAATTTCACATTCAAAATGCTGAGTATGAATTCCTTCAGATTTCTCTCAGAACTGAGCTACCAAACAAGAACTTTACTAATTCTTTATTGAAACAGTATCTATAGCATGAAATGGAGACATATCTTATCAGAAAAGAATTTTGCCCCTAGACCCTACACCTAGAATACTACATACACAGCTACAAACAATTTCTTTCGTTGATTGCAATGATATAAGCACTGTTTGCAGGCCTTTGCTATGTAAACCATGCACACACACACACACACACACACACACACATTCATTTATTATTTGAGTGGAGGGTAAATAAAGATCATGAGGCATTAAAGGCATATGTCCAGGTCACAAGGAGAGTATAAGGCTCAGTAAACCTGTTTACATTATAAACAAGCTAGAAGATTAAGTTTCTGGTTTCAAGGTTAGATAAAAGTCACCTGTCCAGAATATTTCCATATTTTAAAAGTCATTACTACAGTGTATGTTGTACTGTTTTAAATAGATACTTTTCAGAAATATTTTGTGAAGATGATTCATCTATTTCACATCAAATAAATCATAAATCAAAAATTTATTGATTTATTCAACAGTATTAGATACTGTATTTCAGCTATAATCTAAGCACTTGAGACACAGTATCAAAGATATAAAGCTAAGGCCATTACTAAGTCATCTTGTAGTATGAGAGGAAAAAAAGCTCTATGCCTTAAATAAATTCAATAGCTTAAAGTAATGGCAGTGTTATGAGACGTCACTTGCTAGCGTACAACTGGCCTCTGAAATGCTAGAGAGCGTTACCAAAGGCCACTAAAGCAATTCAGCAAAATATTGGTCTCCCTGAGACAAGCAAGACTCCTGCGTCAATATCAGCTACACCTCAACAGCCTGGAGATACTGTGCAACAGTGGCAGGCAATTGTCTATATATATCCCAAATCTATTTGGCTATTAGCTCTCTCCTTGGAGGAATAACTCACAGCGGATGCCACAAGCTTATGTCCTCTAGTGGTTAGGTGATGTTATAAGCCACAATAAGAACTTCTCACCCTTTATAGAGAAACCACAGTTTGCGGATTAGCATACCATCCAAGCATTTGTGTCTATGCTCACAGCTTAGCTTGACATAATAAGTGGTACTGCTTAAATGCCTGTATGTCCAATAGCTTGTGCTTTGTTAGTATGACTAAAAAGGGTATCACTGGGAAAGCTGTCAATCCATGAAGGGAAACAACCTGAACAGACTGGAGTCCAAAATGACAATTCCAAAGAAATTAGACTGTTTTCTTCTCACCCACTTGTGCCCCTTTCCCAAAGCCCAGGGAACAAACTGCAAAACGGACAAGAAAGGAGGTTGTGGTAAGATTTGTAAAGGGCGTGGAGAGATAGGGGTGAAATCCATGAGACTACAGGAAATAGTCTGGACTCCTGAGGGATCAACATGCCTGTGCATACAAAGCTTCTCCAACTGGTCCTATGGGAACTTGGGTGTTCAAAAATTGGGACATAGATCCTTGCAAAATGCACCAATTACCTAATTTTTTTTTTTTTTTTTTTTTATATTTCTTTTTTATCTGCAAACAACTGTGTGTCATATGTGGTGGAATCCCTTAAAAAATAAAAAAAATAAAAAATAAAAAAATAAAAAATAAAAGCAGACCCGAAGTAAGGTGGGCCCGTGCTATAAATCTTAGCTTCACAGGAAGCAGAGGTGAGAGAAGTAAGAGATCCCAGGAAAATTTAGCATGATGGTCTTCGCAATAACAAGTCCTTGCCCCAACTACCCAAAGGCAAGGAAGGATGAAAAAAACAAAGAATGAAGAAAAATTAAGAAATCAATAAGAGAAGGGAGAAAAAGAATAGAAAAGAGGTCATAAACTGAGTGCTTCGTTATGCCCTGTTTCACATTTGCTTGGGCATCTCTCTAACTATAGATATAGATCATAGTATTAGATATCTTAGTTATCCTCTCCAATATACCAATTTCCAAACTTGTTGGTCCGCGCCGGGCAGGGCTGAGGCAAGACGCCCGCCACTGCTCCCGGACGGTCAAATCAGGGCAATGGACCCCGGTGCCTGACATTGATTTGCTGAGGTTGTTGGCAAGGGGGCCCGTGACTGGCGGACCTAGACCCGACTCCTAAACTGCCAAAGCGTGGCTGCCCACTGGGTGGCCCCACCCCCTCCCCCTGGATCCACAAGTGGGAGGTGATCCTGGCTTTGGGGGCAGGCGCAGACGCCATATTGTGGTCCTGAGCAGGGCAGGGCTCAGGACAAGCCTGCCACCTCTCCAGGAAGGTACCTGGGCATGGGGTTAAGTTAGGACACCCTCCCATTGCCACAACTGGAATTGAGGAGAGATTAATCCAGTGGATGAAGAGAACATTCGAAACAGTAAAGGAAGAGACTTGTCAGTATCCAATACATAACAAAAGTGAAAGCCTGAAACATAGACAAGTCAGCCCGGCCTAAACAAACGAGGAGGGAAGGAAGGGGGGAAAAAAAAAGGCAGTGTGGCGAAGGAGGCAAGCAAAAAACAAAAAAACAAAAAAAAAAAGAACAAGCTTTCAGAAGCTTTCAGCCTTCAACTAACTGAAAAGGCATTTGAGATTTGTGAATCACAAAAGGGAAACCCACCAGGCCAGGGAGACAACGAAGAGACAACATGGAAAGGTACAGAATAATCCGCACCAGGCTCTACCAACCTAGTAGGAGACAACTACAATCAGACCCCCTGGAGTGACCCCCAAAACAGCAACTTAGAGGAATTAATTGCAAAGAACATATGCAGAGAAATTAAAGAAACAAAAGAAGAATTCAGAGAAGGAAGAGAGAGAATGAAAAACTCAAAAAGGACATAGAGGGTTACAATGACAAACTAAAGGAGAACTCAGAGAAGGTAAAGATTATAGAATGAAAAACTCAAAAAGACCTAGAGGGATAAACAATAACAAACTAAAGGAGAAATGCCAAACTCCAGAAAGAACGAGAGAGAGAAGAAAAATAAACACGATTAAAGGAAGTAGAAACCTGAAAAAAGAGGCCAACCAAGGAAGTAAGGAACACCAAGAATAGATTGAGAAACTCATAAAGCGAAATGGATATATTAAAGGAAAGCACAGGATGAAATTGAAAAGGGAAAATAGAACACTTATCCAACCAAAAAAAAGAATAAAGGAGAAGGAAAAAGCATCAGAATAGAATGGAGGGAAGCAGAACAAAGAATATCAATCTGGAAGATAACACAGACAACTAAAAAACTTCAAATAAAGATTATGAAAAATTTAAAACACAACAACAAAACTGGAACAACCAGGAATCGGGACAACTATGAAAAGATCAAACCTCTGCATCAGTGGGAATAGATGAAGGAGAAGAATCTCAGAGAATAGTAATTAATCAGATCTTCAACCGAATAATAGATAAAAACTTCCCCAAAACTAAAAATACACAAACCCATTCAAATACAAAAAGCACACAGACTTCCAAATAGCAAGATCAGAAAAGAAAGACTTCCCCCTGCCACATCATAGTTAAAAATGCTAGAGGCCAAAACAAAGATAAATTCTGAAGGCCACAAAGAAAAACAAGTCACATACAAGGGAAAAACCCATCAGACGTACAACTCGACTTCTCACCAGCAAACCAGGAAAAAAAAAGCAAGAAGAAACATGGAGCAAAGCATTCCAGTGTTAAAAGACTCGGGATGCCACTCCACCCAGACATTACTTGACCCAGCAAAAATGTCAATTTACAGTTAAGGAGAGAGAAGAATCTTCCAAGAAAAAAACAAGATTACAGAATACATGTCAAGAAAACCAACTCGCCAGAAAATGCTTGTAAGCAATCAAAGGGCAGAAGAGAGAATCAACTATCCTCAAATAACTAGGAAAAGAAACTAATAAAAATATAAACATAAGGAGTAGAATCAGAGACTAAAGTCCAAATAGATAATAAGGGTGAAAGAAACAACAGTGCCCATCTTTCAATTGTAACCTTAAGTATTAATGGGAAACTCCCCAATCAAAAGGCATAGACTGGGAGAACGGATTAGGAAACAAATCCATCTATATGCTGTTTATGCAAAAACCCATCTTCAATTTCAAGGATAGGCACCAACTTGAGGTGAGGGGATGGAAAAAATATTCCCAAGCAAATGGCACAAAAAAGAAAGCAGGTGTAACTATCCTAATATCAGACAAATAGACTCCAAACTAAATCTAATCAGAATAGACAAAGAACGGCCGTTATATCTGTCATGAAAGGAACAATCAAACGATGAAGATATGACAATCAGTGAATATATATGCAAAACCAAATACTGGTGCATCAAACTTTCGTAAAGACAACTCTTCAGGATTCAAGGCTCAGATTAAACCCCAGCACACTTATGAGTAGGGGAGGTAGGGAACTTTCAATTACCAACCTAATACCCCACTATTTCCTTTAGACAGATCAACAGGAAAAAAGATAAACAGAGAGACATCAGAAACTGAGCAATGATTAACAAGACCACACCAAATGGACCCTCACAGACATCTATCGAATATTCCACTCCCAATCATCCAATCCATTCCACCCCAACACCCACACAAACAAAGAAATGCACACAAAAAAACGGAGAATACACTTTCTATCTTTCTACTCTACTATTTCTACTAATAACACTTTTCACCTCTACTATCGTACTCAGCGACGCACAACCGCCACCACCCCCATGGAAAACGTGTCTCCAAAATAGATCATATACTTGGGCACAACAACAGAGAGTCAAAAGCTCAACAAGAGGAGGCACTTACCCTTTGGACACAACAGGGCACACGGGTAAAACTCAACAAACACGAAAAGATTGAAATAATCTTATGCATTATAGGCACCATCCCTTCAAACCACAGTGCAATAAAACTCAATATCAACAGCAGATAAGCCCTAACAAAAAAACAGAACCTACAAGAAAAACACAAATGGAGAAGACTAAACAACACTCTCCTTAATAACAACACTCCCACAACACATTCCTTGAATAATGAATGGGTCAAAGGAAGAAATAAAGAAAAAGGAAAGAAATAAAAACATTCTGGAACTGAGACAATGATAATACATACAAACAAAACCAAGCAAAATCTATGGGTGGGAAAAAATCTCTAAGTTGACTAGGACACAAATTGGAACATCCTTTAAAAAAAGGCATCCTAAGAGGAAAGTTTTATAGCACTAATGCGCCCTAACTTAAAAAAACACAGAACAAAAAGAAGAGCACAAGTGAACGANGCTAGGATTAAAGGCGTGCGCCACCACGCCTGGCTTGATCCCATTTCTTTACTACCAACTCCAGAATAGTCCAAAGGTAAAGTCATACTGTGCTTTATTTTTATCCATTTATTTGTTTTGTTTTGTTTTTCTTTTTTTTTTTTTAATGTATGTGTATAAATGTACTGTCTGCATGTACGTTTGTGCACCCGTGTCGTGCAATGCCACGGGGGTCAGAAGAGGGTCTCACATTCCCCTGGAACTGGAGTTCTCCTGGAATTGGAGTTACAGACAGTTCTCAGCCGCCATGTGGGTGCTGGGGATCAAACCCAGGTCCTCTGCAAGAGCAGTCGGTGCTCTTAACTGCTAGGCCATCTCTCTAGCCCTATCTATTTATTTGTATATTAAATCTACCTCTTGGAACATTCTTTTAATATATTTTATTTGTATTTATTTATTTATTTATTTATTTATTTTGGTCTTTTTGAGACAGGGTCTCCCCTTAGCCCCAGTTGTCCTGGAACTTGCTCTGTAGACCAGGCTGGCCTTGAACTCACAAAGATCCGCCTGCCTCTGCCTCCCAAGTGCTAGGGTTAAAGGCATGCATCACCACGCCCAGCTTTTAATATATTTTATATACTGTGCTTGGTAATGAAAGTAATAAGAAAGACAGGAAAAGAAAATATATTATCTTCAGATTTGAAAGTTAATTTCTTCTGTACTTCATTATCTAAATGTCTTCAGTTAAAATATGTAACTACTCAGAAAATGTAATTACAACAGGAAAAGAAATCAATCTTTGTAAAACTTTGGAAGAAAATTAACTATGATAAGAAACAGGATTTTTCCTTGGTTAATTTTTTCTCTTCCTAAAGTAATGCATAATGATTGTAAAATTTTTTTTGAAAAATGTAGAAAAGGATACAAAGAAAATAAAATCGCCCAGAGACAAACAATATTAAGATGATCATTACAATAGTGGATTATTGTATCTTATTATATAATAAAATACTAATTTAATTTGTCTTCCTTTTTTTCGTTTTATTTATTTATTTTTATTTTATTTTATTTTATTGGTCTTTTCTCAAGACAGGGTCTCCCTGTAGCCCTAGCCAGCCTGGAACTCATTCTGTAGACCAGGTTGGCCTTGAACTCACAAAGATCCACTTGCCTCTGCCTCCCTAGTGCTAGGATTAAAAGCAGGCACCACCACACCCAACTCATTTTATTTATTCTTGTATGTGTGTGAATGTACTGTCTGCATGCGGGTTTGTGAACCCATGTCGTGCAATGCTGCGGAGGTCAGAAGAGGGTGTCGGATTCCCATGGAACTGGAGTTAAAGACAGTTCTCAGCTGCCATGTGGGTGCTGGAAATCTAACCTGGGTCCTCTGTAAGAGCACCGACCGCTCTTAACCACTAGGCCATCTCTCCAGCCCCCTTGTCTTCCATTTTTACCTTTGAAATTTATCCTCCTCCACTTTTGAATAATTTTGAAGAAAATACCTTTTTATAAATACCAAAAATGTAAACATTTCTTCTCCTCAAGGAAGATTTGAAAAACTAAGTCCTCCCTCCTTTAGAGAAAAGAAAATCTCTATTTAAGGTTTCTAAGGATTTGGACTGGAACAACAGACTGCTTAACAGTCTTAGGGAGCTTAAATGGATAACCTCTTACCACATGTTTTACTTTGCCTTCAATTGCTGTAACAAAACACTCTGACCAATACCAAGTTGGGGAGGAAAGGATTTCTTCCTCTTACATCTCCTGGGTCACTGTTCATCACTGAGGGAGCCCAAGGTAGGAACTCAGGGAAGGAACCTGGAGGCAGGAGCTGACGCACAGGCCATGGCCATGGAGGAACACTGCTTACTGGGTTGCTCCCCTGTCCCATGCTCAGCATGCTTTCTTACACAATGCACAACAACCTGCCCAGGAGTGGCACTGCCCACAGTTGGATGGGCCCTCCCACATCACTCAACAATCAAGAAAATACCCCACAGACATGGCCACAAACCAGTCCAATGGAGGCAATTCCCTAACTGAGGTTCCCTCAACCTGGGTGTGTCAAGTTGGCACTAAAAATATAGAGCACACCAGGCCAATAATTACATTTTAAGACTTAGTTCAAAACACTATGCTGCCGGGTGTGGTGGCGCACGCCTTTAATCCTAGCACTTAGGAGGCAGAGGCAGGTGGATCTTTGTGAGTTCAAGGCCAGCCTGGTCTATATATTGAGTTCCAGGACAGCCAGAGCTACAGGGAGACCCCGTTTCAAAGAGTCAAAAAAAAAAACAAAAAACTATGCTGTACCCATCAATATTAAGCTACTATAATATTAATTTTCCTAGCCCTATTCAAGATTTTGCTAAAGCAATCAAACTAATTATATCCACCTTCGACATCTCCATCCCAATATTAAACCATTACTCTTTCAAGGAGGTTACCCTCCTTACTGGACTAAATAATAAGTTTGGCTTTGCTTAATCAACAGATCAGCTTTTGGAAGTTGAAAGGAGCCTGACAGTTTTGATGGACCTATAAGATCTATAGTAAAATAAAAGAAGGTAGCTTTCGCATTGTAGAATAAAAACTAGGGAAGATTGTGGCAAGAACCCAGATAAACACTGATGTATGGTTGAGAGGAGTTATGAGTGGAATAATTAGATCTAGAAATAGATCCTACAAAATTACCAAGACAAAGAGTTTATATTGCCTAGGAAGTGTCAGGTAAAAGGTGCTATTTAGTTGCAGTCCTTCTAGCCAATAGGTGAGCTTTCACTCGCGTAAAAGTCTGCCTGCAATTTGTTCTACTTAAAGGACTGTGCGTGATTGGCTGGTGGCTGAGTAGGATGACAGCATCTTGCTCCTTCTGATTTAGTCTGTCTCACAAGGGGACTCCCTCTCTTAAGGTCCAGAATATTTAGCAAAATGGTGAATAGTATAAGGACACTTGAATTGAGCAAGTTTAAGACCCCAGAGAGAGCTAAAGAGAGGGCTCAGTGGTCAGGAGGATGTACTGCTCTAGCAGACCTGACTTTATTTCCCAGCACCCATGTTGGGCAGCTCATAGGATCCAACATCTTTTCCTGGGCTCTGCAGGCACACAACATACACACACACACACACACACACACACACACACATTTTAAATAATTTTTAAATTATTTTTATGTGTATGACTGTTTTGCCTGGATGTATTTAAGTGCACCTGTGTCATCCAGTGCCCAAAGAGAACAGAAGAGGGCATCATATCTCCTGGAACTAGAACTAGAGTTATGGATGGTTGTTAGCCACCATGTGGGACCTGGGAGCCAAACCCAGATTCTGGTTCTCTGCAAGAGCAGCTAGTGCTCTTAACTGCTGAGTCATCTTTCCAGCCCCCAAAATAAACTCTTTCAAAAATAAATAAATAAATAAATAAATAAATAAATAAATAAATAAACAAACCTGGAATGGTGGGACAGGACATGACTTTAATTCCAGCACTCAGGAAATAGAGGCAGAGGCAGATGGATCTCTGTGAGTTCAAGGCCAGCTGGGGCTACAGAGATACCCTGCCCATTCCCCCCACCCCCCCAAGAAAAGACCCTAGAGAGAAAAGTGGTTCAACAACATACCCATTTAAAACTAATATCAACGCCACATACCTTTAATCCCAGCACTTGGGAGGCAGAGCAGGTGGATCTCTGTGAGTTCAAGGCCAGCCAGGTCTACAAAGTGAGTTCCAGGACAGCTGGGGCTGCAGAGAGACATTGTCTCAAAAAGACAATAAATAAATAAATAAATAAATAAATA
>VZQC01012135.1:230349-273657 GCA_009823505.1 Rhizomys pruinosus
TTAAAAAAATGAAAACAAAACAAAACAAAAAAGCAGAGAAAGATGCAGAAAACTTACGGCAGAATGCATGATCTGGGATGGGTAGGGGTGGGGTGGGGGGAAGGGAAGGGGATATATGCCTGAACTGAATTGGAAAATGATGTATGAAATACACAAAGCATCAATAAAAAAAATTTTAAAAATTGATGGGGGAATAAAACACAGGCATCCACAATAAGAT
Source organism: Rhizomys pruinosus (assembly GCA_009823505.1). NCBI lineage: Eukaryota > Metazoa > Chordata > Mammalia > Rodentia > Spalacidae > Rhizomys > Rhizomys pruinosus. Next base: position 230,570 of record VZQC01012135.1, read on the forward strand.
ATAATTTTTCATACTAAATCCTTTTGTTTCATGTCTTGTATTCACTGTATTATTTTATCAGTGAAAGTATAAGTTTCACTATGATAGTGATTTGCCTCAGACTACTTTTTCCTATTAAACTTTCTTAGTTTTTTTCTTAAAGTTGAACTTTAGAGTACATATAGCATCAAAATAGTATAAATGAAATTGTGATATCAAAAAAGCATTAAAACACAGTGATACTTTAACATGGAAATTCCATTTTTTTCTCCAACTTGTATTACATATATATATATATATATATATATGCATAAATATATACATACATACATACATACACATATCCCCTGAATTGGAGGTCTTTCTTTCTTTCTCTCTCTTTCTCTCTCTCTCTTTCCTCCTTTCTTTCTTTCTTTCTTTCTTTCTTTCTTTCTTTCTTTCTTTCTTTCCAAAAGATGTCATGTTTTCCCTAAGGAAGTACTTGAAGGTTCCTCCCTGGCAAGCCCAAACAGCCATCAATCCTGCCCCCATGCTCCACACTGGGGTCCCTCCCCACCATGGTCACCCAAATGAGGTCCAGCAAGCATGTGTCCTGTCTTAATCTTCCTGCACTGGCCTCCATGACACAGCCTGGGTAGTCCAACAACAGCAGTCTACACTCTGAAGAGGCTGAAATCCCAGTAGCTGCTCAGTCCACAAGCTGGATATCTCAGTAGTCCCCATCTGGCATTGAGGGTTTGGAGGATTTTCAAGTTTTATATCTGAAGTACAATTTTTCCGACCTTACTGCTTATTTATTTCTGGTTGTACTTTCCTTTTGGATGCTTAAGGCCTCACAGTCAGCCCAGATTAACCAAGGTTTTTTGTTTTCTCAGGGTCAGCTGAGGATCTGTTCCTCAAGGGTCACTTGGGTTTTTTGGGGGGAGGGGCCCTGGCTCCTTTTGGCTTTTGGTTTTTTTTTGGTTATTTTTATTTATTTCTGTATGTGTATGAATGGACTGTCTGCATGCAGGTCTGTGCACCCGTGTTTGGCTTTCCAACCACCAGTTCCATCCACTCCAGGACACAGTTGAGTCTTGCTAGACCAGGCTTCTCTTTTTGAAGCATGAGCAGACTTTCCTCTTTATAGGTTGGACACTGGCTGAAGTCCCATTAGTGGATCTCCAAGACCTCCCTGCACAGGAAGTCTAGTGACTCACATTTGCAGGACATTTCAAGAGATGCCCCCATGCATAGTCCCCTGAGACTTAGTTGACCTCTGAGGGCAAGGAACAAAGTTATCCCTTAGGTCCCTCCACCAAATTGGTATGGGTATTAAGTATGGTCATTAAGCACCAAGAAAGGCTAAGTTACACAAGCCTGATACATCACACCTATGCTAAAACTGTATCTTCTGAAAACAAACGTGTTATTTCCATATCGTATTTCTTGATTCACCTTTTTCCATTTTAACTTTATGTTACTCTAAAATATGTATACATGCCTACCATCATATACCAAAAATCGATTGTCTGAAAATAAATGGTAGATTAGTTCTAGAACCTGTCTAAGGATTCATAATATAAGAGCACAACTGTGTTCAGATCATGAGGAATATAACATTAATGTTGCTCAGTTTGTCTTACAACTAGGTACTTGGTGCTAGCAACCACAGATGAGGGATACCATTCATCTTTTGTTTTCCTGGGACTGTGTTACTTCACTTAGCATTATATTTTCTAGTTCCATCCATTTACCTGAAAATTTAATGATATCTTTCTTTTTTATTGTTATTAAACTTTTTCCATAAGTCATACATCATTTCTCAATCAAATCTAGAGTCACTTCCCTTTCCATTCCCCCCACCCCACCCGAGTCTTTCTTTACCACTGCATAGAACTCCATTGTGTAGATGTGACATATTTTCTCTATCAATTTGTCGGTTGAGGGGCACTTGGGTTGGTTCCAGCTCTTCACTATTGTGAAGAGAGCTGCAATAAACATGGCTTTACATGTATCTTTGCAGTAGGATGAGTCTTGTGGGTATATACCCAGAAGTGGTATTGGTGGGTCAGGTGGTAGGCTCATTTTGAGTCTTTTAAGGGTTCTCTATACTATTTCCATAATGGTTGTATGAGTTTGCATTCCCACCAGCAGTGGATGAATGTTTGCTTTTCCCCACACCCTCTCCAGCATTTGGTATCATTTGTTTTCTCGATCCTAACCAGCCTTATCTGAGTGAGATGATATCTTAAAGTGGTTTTGATTTTCATTTCCTTAATTATTAATGATGTTAACAGACGAGTGGATGACAAAAATGTGGTACATCTACACAATGTAGTATTCAGTGGTAAAGAAAGATGACATCATGAACTTTGCAGGGAAATGGATGGAACTCGAAGCTGTTATGCTAAGTAACACAGTCCCAGAAAAGCAAACAGCGAATGGTTTTCCTCATTTGTGGATGCTAACACCAAATCCCCAGTTGAAAGGCAAGCTGAACAACATTATTTTTATATTTCTGTTTATCTGAAAGCAACTATGTTGTTACAATGAAAATCTATTAATGGGCTCTTGAATCCATCCACCACTTACTTTCAGAGTCTGTAATTACTGTATATGAGTGGAAAGTATGTATTAATATTTTAGAGTAATATAAAATTAAAGGAGGAAAATATGAATTCCTAAACATAAAAAAAAAGATGGAATGAAAGTTGCAGGACAGTTATGGCAGAATGCATGATCTGGGGTGAGGGAAAGGAAAGGGGAATATTTCTAAATTGAACTGAAAAATGATGTCTGAATACATAAAACATCAATAAAATCATTATACTAAAAAGAGGAAAAAACAAAAGTGAGAACCTGAAACACAGACCAACTAACTATTCATAGCTTATCAGAAAGCAAACAAGCTGCACAAACAATAAAAATAGAACCTAACTTCAAGCTCCATAAGGGTTATTTAGAGTTTCATGTCAGACACAGAAGCAACAAAGGAAGTCCAGATCCTCAGGTCAGAAAGAAAAAACACAAATAATATGAACAAACAAGGTAATATGTCCTCACAAAATCCCATGAGTCTGAAAGAAGTGTTCTACAATGAGAACTTCTCAGAGGGACCCCAGGAAACAGAAGAATCATAAACATGATAAAAAATTCAAGGATTTCAAAGAACATGTACATTTTAAAAAACTCAAAGAAGTTAAAGAAGATAGGAATCAACTCCAGACTAAAATTCAAGAAAATAGAAATATATGGCTTAAAGAAATGACAAATACAATTCAGGAATTGAAAAGAAAATTCACCAAAGAGTGAGAAATATTGAACCAACTCAAAATGAAATGAAAATGGAATTGAAATTATATAAGACAATTTGAAAAGAAAGGGAAAAGCCTAACTAACAGAATGAATCAAATGGACAGCAATATATAAAGACTGAAAGACAAAGCTGGAGAATTGAACTTCTCAAGAAAACAATTTGAAGCCAGGCGTGGTGGCACACGTCTTTAATCCCAGCACTCGGAAGGCAGAGGCAGGTGGATCTATGTGAGTTCAAGGCCAGCCTGATCTACAGAGTGAGCTATAGGCAAGCTGGGACTAAAGGGAGGCCCTGACTCAAAAATGCAAAAAAAAAAAAAAAGAAAGAAAACAATTTGAAAAAAAAAGTTTAAACCACAGAAATGGATTATACAGGAAATGTGGAACACCATGAAAAGACCAAACTTACAAATTATAGGCACAGAGGAAGTGGAAGAATTTCAGGTTAATAGCATTGATGAGATTTTCAAGAGGATTATGGAAGAAAACATCCCTAAATTAAGGAAAGACATATTCATATAGATATAAGAAGCACACAGAACACCAAATAGATGGCAAAAGAAATTCCCCATAGCAAATCACAATAAAACCACTAAATGAACAGAACACAGAGGATGTTTTGAAAACTTAAAAATGATTTACATATAAAGGAAAACTTATCAGAATTACAGCTGACTTTTCAATGTAAGCTATAAGTCAGAAGAACCTGGAGCCATGTATTCCAAGTTCAACATGATCATAGACGTCAACCCAGATTACTTTACCCAGCAAACTGTCTGTTGTTGAAAAGGGGGGAGAAAATCTTCCATGCTACAACTAGGCTGAAAGAAATTCACCAAACCAGCTCAGTAGAGAATAGTTGAATCAATACAAAGGACTGAAGATACCTTCTTCCTTGGTCCCCACAACAAATCAAGGTACGATTTTGCCAAATTACAGTCTGGGAAACCGATGCGGTTATTGGGCTCACTTACAGAGCAGTGGGTGCGGGTTTGCTTTGAGGAGCGTGGGTACTACCTTCCTAAGCTGCTCTGGAAAATCTTCTACCAAGCAAGCATCCTCACAACCTTGCAAAATGGCAAGAGAGTCTTTCCTTGACTTCCTCAGTTTATGTATCCTTAGCCCCTCCCCCTGTGCAAATAGGGCTAACTTGTTGGTTGGGAGGTGGCTGACTATTCTTGCCTCTCCTTTCTTGTGGAGACAACTGTAAATAGCTTTGATGATCCTAGGAAGCAGATGCAACCAAGCTTGGGAAGATAGCATCTGTCTGAGGTCTGTATGTTGGAGGATGACAGAACTATGAAACAACTATTTCAAACCTCTACCATTCACGGCTCACGGACCATTGTGCAAGAGGGGGCAGAAAGATTCTAAGACTCAGAGGTAGTTAATTACCATAAAGAAACAGCTTTCCACACAGTTGGCCAGTTACTAATAAAGCTTACAGCAACCGTGACAGCATGTAGAAGATGCATGTGAGATCATGCTACAAACAAAAACAACAACAACAGCAATAGAAGTGGGGTAGCAGGTAAGAAACTCAAATCTCTTATCTGAGGAACTATTGGAAACAATAACTTCTAGGAGAAGGAGAATTGCTTTTCTTTAAGAGTAACATGCTAGGTAAGTTAATCAGGCTACAGTAGATGTATACACAACAAAGGACATTTGGGGACACAAACTTGACTTGATAGGCCATATATATGTACTATGTCTCACACATATTTATATACATGATCAAAGTATATTGTACGAACGTCACAAAAATTCAATTTGAAAAAGGAAAAGAGGGAGAAAAGAGGCAAAACACATAGAAGATAATCACTTTCCTTCATTTAAATTAATTTTAACTTTTTTATGTCTTTTTGAGACACAGCTGGCCTGCAGCTTGCTATGTAGACCAGGCTGGCCTTGGACTCACAAAGATCTGCCTGCCTCTGCCTCCCTAGTGCTGGGATTAAAGGCATGAGCCACCACGCCTGGCTTTAATGTTAATTTTTAAAATGTAATGTGTCTTGCACTGGAAATGATTTGAAAAATCTTCAGTGTTATCAACTGCTGCGGTCAAAGCTGCCACAAATCAAGTGGCTTAAGACAGCACATATTTATTACCTACTGCTCTAGAGGATAGGGTACAAATACCTCAAGGTTAGGGTCAGTGTTATGCCGCAGACCGTCATCATGAGGCTGAGGTTAGGAGCTGTAAGGAAGCGTTCCACCTGGATCCTCTAGGAGAAGGATCTGCTCTTTGGTTTTCTCTTTTGCTATGTTTCTTTAATTTAAAAAAAAATTGAGATTTTCATACAGATGTATTTTGAATATGTATAGATCCCTTCACTATCTGGACCCTCCATTACCACTCTCCATTCAATTTCATGTCCACTATTGTTTCAGCAATGCCTGTCAAATTTAATTTGTTTGCTCAAATTCCCTTCAGTGTGAGTCCATTCCCTGGAACCTGGCCAACCTACACACTGTTACAGTTTTAAATGAATCTCTCTCTCTCTCTCTCTCTCTCTCTCTCTCTCTCTCTCTCTCTCTCTCTCTCTCTCCCCCTTCCCTAATAACTATCAGTAGTTCTTCCACTAAAGCTGAAACTTCTTACCCACTTCCCCCTGTTCATGCCGGAATTTTGTTTGCTTGAGTTTGGGTGTCTGGTGCATGCTAGAACAATTGCTGTTACTTCATATAAGTAACTGTCTTGTTGCCTCTAAAACACTGTTTTCTTGTAGCCATCCACAAAGTTTGGCTCTCCCCATTACTCTACAGTGATCTGTGAGTCTTTTTTTATGTTTTACTTTTTTTCTTTGTTTATTTTTTAAGGGTTTTTACATTTTTTTTAATTTTATTTATTTTTGTTTTTTTTTTTTTTGAAGTTGAGAAGGAATTTTACTTTTTGATTTGCTTATAAAGAAAAGAAAGAAATGTGTTTCCACGTATAGCTTGGTAATGTGATTGCTGAGAAGTAGATGATGCAGTCCCCGTGAAGGCCACAAACCTTCTTCTTCCATCTCTCCTGTCCACATCAACCATCTGTTGCTTTCTTTTTTTTTTTTTTAAATTAGTTTTTATTGATGCTTTGTGCATTTCATACATTTTTCCAATTCAGTTCAGGCTTATTTCCCTTTCCCTCCCCCCCCACCCCCCCATCCCAGATCATGCATTCTGCCATAACTGTCCTGCATCTTTCTCTCAGTTTTTTTTTTTTCATTTTTAGCTATAAGTGATAATCCATGAGTACAAGCATCCTTCATGCAAAACCTATCTGCAGGCTGTTGTGCCCAAACACCTACAGCCCCACCATCCAGTGGGGGGTGACAGGTTGTTTGTTCAATCAAGTTGATCAAATGAGTGTCCAGACTACATTGCTGTAGTTTCACCATTCACCCCAATCGCAGCCCTTACATTCTACCACGCCCCCTCTTCCGCAGGTTGTTCCCTAGGCTTAGAAAAGGGGCACAGGTGGATGAGAGGTAAAACAGTCCACTCTCTCTGGAGCTGTTGACTTGGACTCTGGTCAATTCTGGCTGTTTCCTTTCATGGGCTGACAGTTTGTCCAGGAATAACCTTTCGATCCTACTAATGAAGAACAAGCAATTAGATATATAGGTATTTAAGCAGCACTAATAGTTATGGTAGGTTACTTTAGCATAGACACATGTTTGGATATGTTAATCCATGAATTACAATTTTCCCCCCTGTTAAATATGACAGGCTGATGCCACAAGCTTACATCCTCTACAGGTTAGGAGATGTTATAAGCCACAGTAAGACCCTGTCAATTTTATTTATTTTTGTATGTGTATGAATGTACTGTCTGCATGTAGGTTTGTGCACCGTGTCGTGCAATGCCACAGTGGTCAGAAGAGGGTCTCGCATTCCCCTGGAACTGGAGTTCTCCTGGAATTGGAGTTACAGACTGTTCTTAGCCGGCATGTGGGTGCTGGGGATCGAACCTGGGTCCTCTGCAAGAGCAGTCGGTGCTCTTAACCACTAGGCTATCTCTCCAGCCCCTAAGGGTTTTTACAATATAAGAGCACAGTTGTTTTCAGATCATATTGGCGTTGCTCAGTTTGCCATACAATTAGGTAATTGGTGCTAGCATCCACAGATGAGTGATACCATTCATCGTTTCTTTCTCTGGGACTGTGTTACTTCACTCAGTGTGATATCTTCTAGCTCCAGCCATTTATCTACAAAGCTCATGATGTCATCTTTCTTTACTGCTGCATAGAACTCCATTGCATAGATGTACCACATTTGCTCTATCCACTCGTCAGTTGTGGGGCATTTGATTTGGTTCCAGCTCCTTGCTATTGTGAAGAGAGCTGAAATAAACATGGCTGTGCATGTATCTCTGCAGTGGGGTGTCTTGAGGGTACATGCCCAGGAGTGGTATGGCTGGGTCGGGTGGCAAGTTCATTCCAAGTCTTCCAAGAGTTCTCCACACTGCTTTCCACAGTGGCTGTATGAGTTTACATTCCCAACAGCAGTGGATTAGTGTTCCCTTTCCCCACAACCTCTCCATCAGTTGGTATCATTTGTTTTCTTGATCCTACCCAGTCTTATTGGAATAAGATGATATCTTAAAGTGGTTTTGATTTGCATTTCCTTAATGATTAGTGATGTTGAACACTTTTTAAGGTGTTTCTCAGCCATAACTAATTCCTCACTTGTGAATTCTCTGTTCATGTCTTTGCTCCATCTATTGAGTGGGTCATTTGTTTTCTTTCTTCTTTGTTTTTTGAGTAGTTTATATATTCTGGAAATCAATGCTTTGTCAGAAGTTTCTGTGGTGAAGGTTTCCTCCCACTCTGTGGGATTTCTCTGCACTTCCTTGGTTGTTGTTTTTTTTTTCCCCTTGGTTGTTTCTTATGATGTACAGAAGCTTTTGAGTTTAATGAGGTCCCATTTGTCAATTGTTGACCTTAATTCTTGTACAGCTGCTGTCTGATAAAGGAAGTCTTTTCCTACGCCTATGTCTTGTAGTCTGCTGCCAACTTTTTCTTCTATCACCTTCAGAGTTTGGGGTTTCACGTTGAGGTCTTTAATCCATCTGTAGTTGACTTTTGTACAGGGCGAGAGGTAGGGGTTTAATTTCATTCTTCTACAAGTGGTGATCCAGTTTTGCCAACACCACTTGCTGAAGATGCTGTCTTTTCTCCATTGTGGTTTCTTGGCCCCCTTGTCAAATATGAGATGGCTGAAATTGTATGTGCTCAGATTTGGATCTTCGGTTTTGTTCCATTGGTCAACAGGTCTGTTTTTGTGCCAGTACCAGGCTGTTTTTATGACTATAGCCCTGTAGTATAGTTTGAAGTCTGGTATAGAGATCCCCCGTATTGCTTTCTTCACTCAGGGTTGATTTGGCTATTCAGGGTCTTCTGTTTTTCCAAATGAATTTAAGGACTTTTTTTTCCAAGCCTGTGAAGAAACTCTTGGGGGATTTTAATTGGGATTGTATTAAATATATACAAGAGTTTGGGTAGAAAGTACATTTTTACTATGTTAATTTTCCCAATCCATGAGCATGGGAGGTTTTTCCATCTTCTGATGTCTTCTTCAATTTCTTTCTTTAAGGGTTTAAAATTTTTGTTGTAGAGATCTTTGGTGTCTTTGGTTAGGTTTGTTCCTGAGTATTTTATTGTTTTTGAGGCTACTGTGAGTGGGAAGGTCTCCTTGAATTCCTTCTCCAGTAGCTTGTTGTTGGTGTAAAGAAAGGCTACTGATTTTTTTAGGTTTATTTTGTATCCTGCCACTTTACTGAAGCTCTTATTCATTTCTAGGAGTATTCTGGTGGAGTTTTTAGCATCCCTTAAGTAAACAATCATATCATCAGCAAAAAATGATAGGTTGACTTTCTCTTTTCCAATTCGTACTCCTTTAATTTCCTTTTCTTGCCTTATTGCCCTAGCAAGTGTTTCAAGCACTATATTGAAGAGGAGTGGTGACAGGGGGCAGCCTTGTCGAGTTCCTACCTTTAAAGGGAATGTTTCTGTTATTTCCCCATTTAGGATGATATTGGTTGTTGGTTTCCTGTATATGGTTTTGATTAAATTGAGGAATTATCCCTCCAATCCAATTCCCTCTAGGACTTTAAGCATGAGGGATGCTGGATTTTTTCAAAGGCTTTTTCAGCATCATTTGAGATGATGGAGTGATGGTGTAGTTTTTGTCTTTCATTCCATTTATGTGCTTGATGATGTTTATTGATTTTCGTATGTTGAATCATCCTGCATCTCTGGTATGAATCCAACTTGGTCATAATGGATCATCTTCTTGATATGAGTCTGTATGCAATTTGCCAGTATCCTTTTTAGAATTTTGGAATCTGTGTTCATTAGGGAGATGGGTCTATACTTCTCCTTTTTAGTTGAATATTTGCCTGGTTTTGGTAATAGAGTGATGCTGGCTTCATAGAAGGAATTTGGGAGAATTACATCTGTATCCTTCTAAACAATTTCAGTAATAATTATTGTAGGTCTTTTTGAAATGTTTTAAAGTATTCTGTTGTGGAACCATCTGGGCCTGGGCTTTTTTTTTTAGTTGGGAGGCTACTTATTACATCTTCAATTTCTTCATGTATTATGGGTCTGTTTAAGCTGTTGATCTCTCCTTGGTTGAGCTTTGGTGATTCCCAGGATTTCAGATACTCATACATTTCTTCTAGGTTTTTCAAACTTGGTAGAATATAGGCTTTTGAAGTATTCCCATAGGATTTTCTGGATCTTTTCCTTGTCTGTTGTGATATTTCCCATTTCATCATGGATTGTATAGATTTGGAGTTGTTCCTTCTTTATTTTGGTTAACTGGGCTAGAGGTCTATGTTGTTTATTCTTTCAAAGAACCAAATTTTGGATTCATTGATATTTTGTATTGTTATCTTTGTTTTTATTTCATTGATTTCTGCTCTGATTTTTGTTATTTCTTCTTGTCTGTTGCGTTTAGGGTTCATCTGTTGTTGCCTCTTGTGGTGGCTTGAATGAGTGTCCCCCATAGGCTTTAAGTATTCAGACATTTTTGTCTCCAGTTGGTGGCACTGTTCTTGGAGGTCTTAGAAGGTGTGGCCATGCTAGAGGAAGTATGTCACTGGGGACAGGCTTAGTGAGTTTAACAAGCCTTATGGTCTTCAGTTGCTCTCTCTGCTTCCTGTGCTCATTGCGAGATGTGACCCTCGGCTTGCTGCTCCAGCTCCAGCTGCCATGCCTCCCACCACAGTGGACTCTAATTCCCTGGAACTGTCAATCATAAGCTCAAATAAACTCTTCCTTTTATAAGTTCCTTGGTCCTGGTGTTTTATCACAGCAATAGAAAACTGACTAATACACCTCTAAAGTGCTTTTAGCTGCAGTGTTAGATCGTTCACTGTGCTCTTTCTGTTTTTCTATTGTAGGCACCCAGGGCTATAAACTTCACTCTTAATACTGCTTTTAAGGTATCCCATAGGTTTTGTTGTGTTGTATTGTCATTGTCATTAGGTTCCAGGAATTCTTTTATTTCTTTCTTTTTCTCTTCCTTGAACCATTATTTATTCAAGAGTGTGTTGTTTAGTCTCCATGTGTTCTTGTACATAGTAGGGCTTATCCTGGTATTGATGTTGAGCTTTGTTGCACTGTGGTCTGATAGAATGCATGAAATTATTTCAATCTTTTTGTATTTGTGGAGGTTTCTTCTGTGTCCCAGTATGTGGTTGATTTTAGAGAACATTCCATGGGGTGTTGAGTAGAAAGTGTATTCTCTGGTATTAGGGTCAAATATTTGGTAGATGTCTGTGAGGTCCATTTGGTATATCATATCGTTAAATTCAGATGTCTCTCTGTTTATTCTTTGTCCTGTTGACCTGTCCAAAGGGTTCAGTGGGGTATTGAAGTCCCCTACTATGAAGGTACTGGGGTTATTCTGTGACTCGTGGTCCTGGAGAATTGTCTTTATAAAGTTTGGTACACCAGAGTTTGGTGTATATAAATTCATAATTGTGAAATCTTCTTGGTGAATTGTTCCTTTGATAAAAATGTAATGGCTTTCTTTGTATCTTTTGATTTCTTTTACTTTGAAGTCTATTTTGTCTGATATTAAAATAGCAACACCTGCTTTCTTTTTGGTACCATCCTTTCACTTTAAGGTGGTGACTGTCCTTGAAGGTAAGATGTGTTTCTTGTAGACAGCATATCGATGGGTTCTGTTTCCTAATCTAATCTTCCAGTCTATGTCTTTTGATTGGGGAATTTAGTCCATTAATATTTAAGATTATAACTGTAGGTTTGTGTTGCTTCATTTTGCCTTATTATCCATTTGCTGTTTTGGTTTAGGTTTCTACTTCTGCAGTTATGCTTTTATTGATTTCTCTTTCTAGGTGCCTGGGGATGGTTGCTCCTTTCTTCTATCCTTTGAATTGCTTCAAGTATTCTCTGAAGGGTTGGTTCTCTGGACATGTATTCTTTCATCTTGTTTATGTCATGGAAGGCTTTTCTCTATCCTTCAACTATAATCGACATTTTTGCTGGGTATAGTAACCTGGGTTGGCATCTATTGTCCTTTAACACTGGAAATGCTTTGCTCCGTGTTCTTCTTGCTTTCATAGTTTGCACTGAGAAGTCAGTTGTAATTCTGATAGGTTTCCCCTTATAGGTCACTTGTTTTTCTCTTGTGGCTTTAAGGATTTTGTCTTTGTTTTGGGTGTCTAGCATTTTAACTATGATGTGGCCTGGAGAGTTTCTTTTCTGATCTTGTCTGTTTGGAGTTCTGTGTGCTTCTTGTATTTGTATTGGTTTGTCTTTTTTTTTAGTTTGGGGAAATTTTCATCTATTATTCTGTTGAAGATATGATCAATACCATTCTCATGGGATTCTTCTCCTTCCTCTATTCCTATGATGCAGAGGTTTGATCTTTTCATAGTGTTCCATATTTCTTGGTTGTTCCACTTTTGTGTATTTTTGAATTTTTCATAATCTTTACTTGAGGTTTTTAGTTGTTCTTTGTTATCTTCCATTTCTGATATTCTTTGTTCTGCTTCCTCCATTCTACTTCTGAGGCTTTTTCCATTCCTTTCCTCTTGATTGGATAAGTGTTTTATTTCCTTTTTCATTTCCTCTTCTGATTTTTTTAGTAGTTCCACTTCCTTTTGGAGCTTATCAATCTCTTCCTGTAGCTCTTTGCTTTGCTGCTTGGTTTCCTTATCTTTTTCAACATGGGATCTGTTCTAGTTTGTCTTCCATTGCTGTGACAAAACACTCTGACCAACACCAACTTGGGGAGGAAAGTGTTTATTCAGTTTACATCTCCCACTTACATCTCCCGAGTCACAGTTCATCACCTAGGGAGCCCAAGGCAGGAACTCATGGCAGGAACCTGGAGGCAGGAGCTGAAGCACAGGCCATGGAGGAATGCTGTTCACTGGCTTGCTACCCTGGCCCATGCTCAGCCTGCCCTCTTATACTGTACACAACAACCTGCCCAGGGTGGCACCACTCATTGTGGGCCGGGCCCTCACACACTGCTCGACCATCAAGACAATACGCCACAGATGTGGTCACAGATCAATCCAATGGAGCCAATTCCCCAATTGAGGCTCCCTCAACCCAGGTGTGTCAAGTTGACACTAAAGCTATCCAGCACAGGATCTTTTCAGTGTTTCCACTTCCTTCTGGAGTTTGTCATTATCTTTTTCTAGGTCCTTCTTGAGTTCTTCATTCTCTTTTCTTAATTCTCTTATTTGCTCTTTATAATCTTGTACTTCTTTAAGTATGTTCACAATTGTACTTTTGATATCTGTGTCCTGCACCATCCCCAGAGGGATCCGACTGTAGGAATCTTCCACAGGGTTTTTAGAGCTTGGTGTGGGATTATCCTGCACCTTTCCCATGTTGTCTCTTCTTCGTGTTCCTGGCATATGGGCTTCTCCTTGCCTGTATTCCAATTTGGGTCCCAAATGCTTCTTCACTGTGTTGAAGTCTTGTTTTGCTTGCCTCCTTCAGATGGCTTCGTTGTTTGTTTGATTGATTTTTTTTTCCTTTACTCCTTGATTTGTGAAGGGTTGACTTCTCTAAGCTTTAGGCTTTCTATTGGAAGTCCAACTCACTTGTTCCTTTCTGTTCTGAAGGTTCTCCAAAGAATCCACGTGAACACTCCTCCATTTGGTAATCCCAGTTGGTAGGGAGGAGGGGCCGTGCTCTTTAGCCCACACCCCAGTACCTGTGCTCCAGGTGGTCTTGGGAGTCTGATCTCAAGACTCACACAAACCCACCTTTTATACCAGCTGGGAGGATAACTCTGCCCCCACACCCACTAAAGCCAATCAAGCCAAGGACAACTAAATAAAATCAAACAACAATCCACCTTGCTGTAGCACCCAGCTCCTACCTACCTGTGCTTCAGGTGGTCTTGGGAGATCTCAGATCTCAAGACTCACACAAACCCACCTTTTATACCAGCTGGGAGGATAATTCCACCCCCACAGCCACAGAAGCTGATCAAGCCAAGGACAACTAAATTAAATCAAACAACAATCCGCCTCACTGAAACACCCCGCTCCTGTGCTCCAGGTGGTCTTGGGAGATCTCCTGATCTGTGAGTCTTGAACAAGGATTCAAGATAGATGTCCCATTCAGGGTTAAATAAAATATCTCTTGCTTTCTGCATGTCAACCAGTTTTGGATCTCTGTTAATTGTCATCTGCTGAAAGAAGAAGCCTCTCTGATGAGAACTGAAAGAGACATTAACCCATGTGTGTCATTCAAACACTATGTACATTTAGCAGAATAACAGTAGTTAATTCTCTTTATTGCCTGTGACCTGTATACTCATGGGTTCCCAGGCCTTATATCAGTTCTATATATGGGCTACATCTTGCAAAGTGGGCCTTAACTCCAGTCAGAAAGTGATAGATTACTTACATAACATTTGTCCCACTATTAAACAAGTAGGTTTATTTTGCCATGCCAGTTCTTATTGTAGCTCCCATGGCTCACAGCCGAACCAGGATAATGAGTACTTTTCTCTTTGGGAGCATGTAATAACCCTTCTACTACAATGAAAACTATCCAATACAGATGAAGCGTTGAGGTTGGTGCCAGCTTGATTTCTCCTTGTTTTTTCAGCTATTCACATATATGACTGTCTTACACAATAGAATCTTAACATCAGGCTTTGGCAGGTAATGAAAAAAAGGCAGTAGCAAGTATTGTTTGAGTGCCTATGGGACCCCTTGTTAACAGTTTCAAAAGAGGGACTCAATTATTGGTGTTGGGCTTTTAGTTTACTAGCCTGTGGGGTCTGATAGGGGTATTGTTTCCCTGCTACAAGGTAAATCCATTTGACCCCCCCCCCTTTTTTTTTTGAGACGAGGTCTCTATCTAAATGGCCTAGACTTTACTCTAAAGCAGTCTGGCTCTGATCTCACAGATATCTGCCTGCCCCTGCCCCAGCCCCCTGCCCCTGCCTCTGCCTACTGAATGCTGGGATAAAAGGCATGCACCACAACACCTGGCTCATTTCTTTTTATAGTCCATATGTATATACTTTGAGAAACTTCTATACTGATTGGTTTCCATAGGACATTTAAAAATATTTGTATTCCTTATGTGTCTGAGTGTATTGTCTGTATGGATATAAGTGCACTCAAGTCATGCAATACACTGTGAGATCAGAGGAGGGAGAGTCAAATCTCATTTAACTGAAGTTAAGGATGGTTGTTAGCTACCATGTGGGTGCTGGAAATCAAACTTGGGTTCTCTCCAAGAGCACCCTGTGCTCTTAACTGCTTAGCCACCACTCCAGCCCCTCCATATGACATTTTTAAAAGGTTATTAATGTTAGTTATTCCTCACCATACCCTTTCCTGTGCCCTAACCTCCCATTCTGCATCCCTGTTAACCTTTCCTACACAATTTACTGTAGGAAATAGTCTTCCTATGACTTTAAAAATATTGCTTAGTAAATTAAGTTGTAATCTTTAGTATATGTGCCTGGACAGCCTTTTCTCATGAGAAAGTTTATGCAAGAATCCTTGCTGAGGAGTTAACTCCAGAATGTCAGTACTCCACTAATTTCTCAGAAGACACTTTGTTCTCTAAAAAAGACACACTACTGTGATAATGCTATGTTGCTCATGTTTTACTGAACTATTATATTATGTTCACTTTATTATTATTCATTGTTCTATAAATATTCATCTGTGACTCTAATGAGTATATAAGCAGAACTCTCTGTGTCTTTATCACTCATGTGTGGATGGAGAAATCAAAGTAAAGAAATTGTGTGAACTCCCTGGCTCTTTTTTCAGTTCCATGTAATGCTTTCAGGTCTTGAGGCTTACCTTCTGGCAGCCACAATTTCCCTTTCCCTCTGTTTATTAGTTTCTTGACCTCTCTGAATTTGAAAACTGAAATGCATATCTAAATATTCATAGCTGGCATCTCATAGAAGAGGGATCTTTAACAATTTTATTTCTATGTCTAGGTTACTTTACTCAAGGTGACATTCCAGTTCTATTCATTTACCTACAAATTTCACAGTTTTGTTTTTCTTAAGCTCTATAATGTTCCATTCTGTAAATGTCCAATACTTTTTCCATTCATCAGTTGATGGACAAAAAGGTTGTCTCCATTTCCTGGCTAATGTGACTAGAACATTAATGAACATGGATGAACAGGTATATCTGTAGTAGGATATGGAGTCCTTGGGAATATGCCCAAGAATTAGTATGACTGGGTAAAGTGATGAACTATTTTTAGCTTTCTGAGGAATTTCCCCACTGTTTTCCATAGTGGTTACAACAATAGTGAATAATCATTCCTTAGCCATTTTGACACATCCCTTAGCTGTTTTGACTGGGGTAAGGTAAAATCTCTAAGTAGTTTTAATATGCATTTCCTTGATGACTACAGATGTTGAACATTTAAAAAAACTATTTCTCTGCCATTTGCACTTCATTTTTTTGAGAACTCTGTATATGCTACACTAACCTGTCAGACATATAGCTGCTAAAAAGTTTTCCATTCTGTGGATTGCCTCTTCAATGATTGTGTCCTGTGCTGTACAGAAGCTTTAAAGTTTCATGATGTCCCATTTGTCAAATCACAAACTTAATTCCTGCTATCTTAGATCTGTTCAAAAAGTCCTTCCCTGTGTCTGTAAGTTCCACTGTGGTCTTTACTTTTTTCACAGAATATCAGGTCTTATCCTGAAGCTCTAGATCAATTTGGAGTTGAATATTGTGTATGGTGAGACATAGAGATTTAACTTCATTCTTCAAGTAATAGTTATTAAGTTTGACCAGTACCATTTTTGGATGATGGGGCTTAATTTTGGACCATTTCTCAAAAACAAGGTGGCTGTAAGTGTATGAATGTAAACTAGGGTCCTCAATTTTGTTCCATTGATCAATGTGTCTTTTTGTGCCAGTACCATGCTGTTTATTAGTACTATCCTTCTGTAGTTCAGTTTAAAATTAGGCATTGATAGTGATATCTCTCAGCACTTCTTTTATTGTTCAGGATTATTTTAGCTCTCCTGGGATTTTTGTGTTTGTCTATGAAATCTGAGATATTTTCTTTTCATTTTCTGTGAAGTATTGTGTAGGAATGAAAACTTTGCATGGTTTGAGACAAGAGTTTGTAAGACCTGTCCTGTAAGACCTCTGATATTTCTGTAGGCATTCAGTTGCCTCTGTGAGTTATCTGTAGCTCTGGAAGGCTCGGTATATTACAATGTTTTCTTGCTTTGCCTATCTCTACAAAGATCCAGGACTGGATGGCCCCTTCCCTTGAGGCATTGAGCAAAATGTCACAACTCTAGTTACCTGTTGCAGAAACAGGAGCTCTGCAGTCCCCCGATTAGAGCCAAGGTGGCTCGCCCCTCCCTTCCACCTGCCCCTCACTTCCTTGCCCAGAGCACAGTAACTTTTGGTATATAAGCACACTGCTGGCATAAATAGAGACTCTATTCTCCTGGACTTCCTCTGAGTCTGTGTCTGTCCATCTTTATCTTTCCTTATCTTTCTATTTCTTCGAATAACTCTGCCACAGTCTCCTCCCCCCTCCTTGCGAGAGCTAAGCCAAGAGATTGTCTGCCTGCAGGCAGGAGGGAAGAACAACATGTGGATGTCAGCCACGCATGAATAAAGGACTGTTCAGAGGATGATAAACTCCCACAGTATTGTGCAAACATTTTAATGGGAATTGTGTTGACTCTGTAGACTACTTTTGGTAAAATTGCCATTTTCAAAATATTAACCCTATGAATCCATGATCATAGGAGATCTGTCCATCTTCTGGTATCTTCTTCAATTTCATTATTTAATGTCTTAAATTTTTTTACTATACAGATCTTTTACTTACTTGGTAAGATTTGTTTCAAGATATTTTATGATTTATGATTATCATGAATAAGACTGTTATTATTATTTCTTTCCTCTATATTATCTAACCACACAAGAATAAAGCTAGATATCAACAATGATAAGAGGAAAATTACATGAGCTTATAGCAACAAAACAAAATATTACTGATATATATTGGGCCAAAGGAGAAATCAAGTAGAAAACTTAAAAATTACTAGAATTGAATGAAAATAAAAACCCTGCATTCCAACATCTATGGGACACAATGAAAACAATGCTAAGAGGAAAGTTCATAGCACTAGGTGCCTACATCAAAAACTGGAGAGACATTAATAACTTGATGAGGTACATGAACACCTTAGAGAAACAAGAACAGGACAATACCTAAAAAGAGGAAAGGGGAAAGATAATCAAAATCAAGGCTGAAATTGATTAAATAGAAATGAAAAATTACAAGTATCAATGAAACAAAGAGTTAGTTCTTTGACCAGGTTAACAAGATTGACAAAACTTTAGTCAAATTAACCAAAAGAAAGAGAGGACCCAAATGAATAAAATAAGGGATGAAAAGAGAAGCATTACAACAGATACTTAGAATAGTCAAAGAATCTAAGAACATAGATTAAAATCTTATATTCCACTAATCTGGAAAATCCAAAATAAATGGATGGATTTGTACATAACTACCCCCTACCAAAATTAAAACAAGATGAGGTAAACAGTTTAAGTAGGTACACAACTACCAATGACTTAGAAGCAGTAACTTAAAATATCCTATTTAAAAGTACAGGACAAGAAAAAGAAAAACTAATGCCAATATTCCTCAAATTATTCCATAAATTATACAAAGGAAGGAACACTATATCATTTACAATAATACCTACTCTAGATGCTTAACTCGATGGGACCTGAAAAACAGCATTTTCAATGTAAACGATAGTAGTCATAAGTTCTCAGCATTAGGATATGGGTGTGTGGAGGCGGTGGAAACTATTATTGTGCCTGTCATACTGATAACACCCGGAATTGGCAACAGCGAGAGGAAAAAGAATACAGGGATGCAATTCAAACAGATCTGTTTTCATGGCTTTCAAAGTGAAATACCTTTTTTTTTTTTTAACTCAATAATAACATCCTACTGGTGAATCTATGCTCTAGAGAAAACTACTTAAAATCTATGCAGTCAGGGGGCTCAAGAGATTGCTCAAGGTTAAGAGCTCTGCTTGCTCTTGCAGAGGATCCAGGTTGAGTTTCTAGCACCGATCTGTGGGCTAACATTCATCTGTTACTCTAGTTCCAAGGGACGCTATGCCTACTGACCTTGTGGTAAACTTAAAAACATGCAGGCAAGCCACTCACAAATATATAATAAATGTTTTATTTTATTTTATTTTATTTTTAATTAATTTTTATTGATGCTTTGTGCATTTCATCCATTTTTTCCAATTCAGTTCAGGCTTATTTCCCTTTCCCTCCCCCCCACCCCCACCCCATCCCAGATCATGCATTCTGCCATAACTGTCCTGCATCTTTCTCTCAGTTTTTTTTTTTTTCATTTTTAGCTATAAGTGATAATCCATGAGTACAAGCATCCTTCATGCAAAACCTATCTGCAGGCTGTTGTGCCCAAACACCTACAGCCCCACCATCCAGTGGGGGGTGACAGGTTGTTTGTTCAATCAAGTTGATCAAATGAGTGTCCAGACTACATTGCTGTAGTTTCACCATTCACCCCAATCGCAGCCCTTACATTCTACCACGCCCCCTCTTCCGCAGGTTGTTCCCTAGGCTTAGAAAAGGGGCACAGGTGGATGAGAGGTAAAACAGTCCACTCTCTCTGGAGCTGTTGACTTGGACTCTGGTCAATTCTGGCTGTTTCCTTTCATGGGCTGACAGTTTGTCCAGGAATAACCTTTCGATCCTACTAATGAAGAACAAGCAATTAGATATATAGGTATTTAAGCAGCACTAATAGTTATGGTAGGTTACTTTAGCATAGACACATGTTTGGATATGTTAATCCATGAATTACAATTTTCCCCCCTGTTAAATATGACAGGGTCTTACTGTGGCTTATAACATCTAACCTGTAGAGGATGTAAGCTTGTGGCATCAGCCATGGGTTATTTCTCCAAGGGGAGAGCCAATAGCCAATTAGATTTGGGATATACAGGCACATGGCTGCCTCTGCTGCACAGTATTTCCAGGCAGGTGAGGTGTATCTGGTGCTGACGGTGGAGTCTTGCTTGACTCAGGGAGACCCATATTTGCTTTATTGGTTTAGTGGCCTTTGGTAACACTCTCTGGCATTCCAGAGGCCATCTGTACACTTGCATGTGTGGTCTCAATACATCCCTCCCATGTTAACGTCAGGTCTTCGGCAGCAGGGTCTTATTGCCTCTCCTCCTGTAGGTATCCCAACTTAGAGGCAAGGAGCCCTTACCTTTTGTGGGGCCTTGGATCCCCTGGCCAACATCCACCTGGTAGAACAATCCATTGCTGATGTCAGAGCTCCTGTATTAATATATTTTGCCTGAGTGCATAGCCCTAGGACTTTAGTATTATATTTGGTTCTGAACAGAGAGTAATCCCTTCCACAGTTCCCATGTCTAGTAGTCAATTAAAGAAAGCAGTTTTACCGGTTTTATAAGAGATCACCTCTACAATAGTTTAAATGTATGTAGTAAAAATATAAATGCAAAAAGTATAGTTTATATTATACAAACAAAAGAAAAATGAATACTTATCAATCAGTAGTGGGTTCAATAAGTTATTATGATTCAGTGTGATTTCTAAATCATAGAGAAAATACTAAGGCATTTCTTTATGTACTATTACAGAGAAATGCTTCAGTTATAAAATTAATTGTAAAAAGTGCAGAATACCATGGTCTTGATGAGAACAGGAAATAGAAACTGGTGAGACAGTTTTAGGGAAAAAGACCCCCAACGGTAATCATTTTTCTCCTGTCTGCCAGCCTGAAGTATTTTTTGGACTGCAGCATCTTGTCCTTGTTGGAAGCCAGAGTTGCCAGAAATGTCTGGGCCAAAATAGCTTTGGTTTTACCCTAATTAGAAGCCATTGATGCCAAAAGGGAACTCCTGTTTTTACCTTATCTATTTTTCCCCCCTGAAGAGGTCCCTTTCTTATAAGCCCTACATGTGTATCTGGCTGACAGTGTGGGGCATTTGAACATTTAGAATGCAAACTAGATTGGCCAGCTCATTCTTGCCTGCATGCCTCCATCCAGTAAAGTCTTGTTAACTCTGAGGCAGTGACCTTTGATGGTGTCCTCTCCTTGGGACCCCTTCTGCTGCACAGGAGCTCGGCCTTTTTTCTTTCTCTTGGGTTCCCTATAATGAAGTAGCTCTGTCTGTGGTCTGTGAATTTCATCCTTCAAATCTGTGAGACAGAAAAATCATGATGGCCACTGACTCAGTGAAAATTTTATTTGATAATGAGCATCCACCACCCTAACTTTTAAGATAAAAGCCCACTCTAGAAAGCCTAGAAATGCTCTTCAGCTCTCAAAGTCAACCACTATTCCCATTATCAATCTCATTGGTATAAGAAAATCATGTTTTTCTTACATACTTTTCCAAATGGCTGTTTTTCATGAACAAGAATTATTTCTATACAAAAACAAGTTATAGCAGAATGTTATTTGTCTCTCTCATTTCTTCAAACCTTATAAGCAGAACCTCAAATTTTGTGCTCAACTCTGTTCTTGGGACTGGCAGGGTGTTTCTGTCTAGGGGGCAAGGCAGTTTGCTCACTGTCCAGTATAATAAATACAAGGTCTCCTTTAAGTATATAAGTTGGATCACTGCTTTTAGACTGCTTCTAAGTTTGGAGTGTTCTCAGAGAGTCCTACCTAGGTTCCCCAGCTTTGAAGTGATCTCACTGCATATTAAATGTGCAGGGCTCACCTTTACCTCACTTGCCTTGGATGCAACAGGGGTAAGGGAGAGGCAGACATTAACACAAGCATAAATTTAAGCTCTTTCTGTTTGTGACAGTTAAGCCCAAAAAAAAAAAATCTTTCATCTTGTGCTTTCTGCCAGTATCCATGAACTAGCAGGAAAGACTGTTGGTGTCTACTTATGGTAAATCTCAGGATGGCTCTCAATATAAGAATCACACAATAATTTTATTAAAATTCTGATTTAACTTTCACAAACATTTAATTTATAGATTAAATCTGACATTTGATACACAAAATTACATAAACTGGATGAATACATTTTCCATTTCGAAGAACAAAAATCTGACAAAGTATAGCAGATTCCTATTTTAGGTGCCAGAAATCAAAATCCTCAAGCTTTTTACTGAGGACAAATCTGTTCTGTAGAATACAGTGCATTCTTATATAACCTAAAAGATAGTATAAGGAATATCAGTATTTCATCAGCGTTTTCTACAGAAAGTGTCACTCCAGATATTTTAAGTTTCTAGCAACAGATTCTTAAAGAACTAATCCTTCTGGTAGATAACCAAGGGCTCCTGAAATAGTCCATGTTATTTTGGGAGTCTCTTGGACTGCTCTGACCAACCACTCAAAGAGAAGTCTCTCCTGTCTGTCACCGTGCTCCTTGCCATATAGGTCCTGGATATACACGTATACTATTGTTCAGATGTGCATTTCTCAAGGGGTTCCCTAGCCAACACATTTCCCTGAACTCTAAGATAAGATCCTACTGCTGAATACATAGAACTTGGAGCAATGGAACTGGAATTGACCCAGAAGTCTTCTATTTGAAGTTGAGCTCTCATAGTTCTAGAGGATACTATGCAAGCTGCTAAGAAAGAAAATCAGTCAATGGTCTGATCCAGCCCTTAAACCCTAATAACTATAATGATTGGCCTAGTAAACTACCTCTATTGGTGCAGTAGTGACACTGTTATCTGGGAAACAAGTATACCTTACGCACCTCATCAAATAAACTTCTTTTGACAACAGACAGAGGCTACTACTGAGTTCCACAACTGGTCACACTCAGAGAATATATGTTTGAGAGATGCCTACTCCTAGGTGACATATCTATAGTGGAACAACTACACCTAAGGCTCATGGAACAGAAAGGAACAAAGGTAGAGGCAATACTAATACATCCCTCCATTCTCACCAGTGAAGCTTCCTTATACCACAGCATGTGAGGCACACAGAAGGCCACAACTGGCCAATTTCTAGAGAAAAAAATGACCGCAGAGTGTGTGTCCCTGGATAGGACTTTTATCTTAAACCTCACACACCTACAGCTCAGGTACCATTGTGGAATAGCAGGCAGGAAGATTGGAAGAGCCAGGACTGGTCTATGAACATAGGGAAACAGAAGCTTCTGAACATGTGGCAATGCTTATATTTGCAAATCAAACCAATTTCAGTCACTTATTGAGAGGCTTTGTCTGCTCAGGAGTTCTTCAGACTTGATTGTTAATTTTAATATGTTAATGCTATTATTGAGCATCTATTCACCACCAGTCACTCTCATTACTCATGAGAGGCTTCAGGGATGTTATTTTTACTTTTCCAGGTTACTGAAGAACAATTAAAGACACATTCATATATGAAAGGAGCACTTCAGGGTCTTTCCTCCTTGGAGATGAAGTGGCAGGGCCAAGAAAAAGGAGGAACGAGATTTAAATGATGCTAAGCAGCCCCTCCTCCACCTGAGGACAATGCATCCGTCTACTTCTCTCCAGGCTCATCACTGCTCTCTGTGTACACATCAGTAATCCTGCCTTGAGGTCTCTGCATCAGCTGTCATTTCTGCATAAATATCATTTTCTGGGCATGTCACCTTCTTTCAGTCTTTGGTCAGACTCATCTTCACTGTGATGCAGGTAACCATCAATCACTGTATAAGGTCACTACATGCCCCCACCCCACCGCTATCCCCAATCCACTCCTCTGCATTTTCAATTCTCTACAAAATTAATAAAATGATTTTTTTCCTTTGCACGTATTATCACCTTTAAACAAACTACACCACTAATTTCTTGTGTTTTTCACTTCGGTCCATTTTGTCCATTTGAAGCCTCTTTTGGACTTTCATTTGATTACATTAAACACATTTCAAGCAGTCTTTGGACTGATCTCATTCCTTTCCTCTCATAAAGGGTCTGAATCAGATTAAAAAAGTGAGACTAAAGATAATTACCCAGGATCAAATTTGAAGCCAAGGGATAAAGAGCCTTACTTCTTAATTATCAGTAACTATCAGAGGTCAAGACACTTTGGGAGGAATAATGAAAATGCACATGATAATCAAGTGTTAATGCTTCAATTTAAAGAAATTTGCACTTTTATTAACTTTTTAAAGGTACTAAATAAAAGTCTCTTTTAGTTTAAATATTTTTCATTATAAGCCATAGGTCAATATGTCCCGTTGATAAATATTTAAAATTAAAAAGTTCTAATAGCTGTCTGGAAATAAGGAAGTGGGATCATAAAATTGATTACTTTTTAGAAATATTTAAACTAATCTAGAATTCTGCATCTCCATTAAATTGCTAAAAATACAAAATTTGTCACTTTTTGAAAACAAAATTACTACCATGCCTCAGCTTCCTTGTATAAATGGCATGCATTGGCTACAATGAAACTATTATAAAATGGAAGCAGCAATGTGTTTAAAATGGCATCCAACATTTCAAAAAAAGTCAAATGAAGTAATTAAGCATAAGTAGCTGAAAAATCTAATTGTACTGCTTGCAACCAGGCACAATTATGTAAACATAGGAATTAGGAAAGAAAATTTGAAATGCTGCATCAATTTTTCATTACACCATCATGTAAGTAGCTTATTTTTATGTTCATCTGGTAGGAGAGCATAGCGAGGAGTCTAGTGGTTTAGAGGCATCTGGAAGCAGCATATGGTATCAGGAATCTATGTGCACTAGGACATGTACTAAACAATAAGAGGTTCATGCTAGCAAAAGTAAGTCAATGAAATTAGACCCTTGCTCCAGATAATCTGAAAAAATATGTTCTATAGAGGTCCTGTGATTATTCAGACCCTATTTTTGAATTTGTGATGGGAAAAAGAAAAACAAGTCTTCAGGGAAATTTGAAAGAGTGCCTTTTTGCTCCTCATAGTCTGCTCTTTCTGGGTCCAGATGCTTGGTTACTACTCTACAGGATCTAATTTCCCATGTAGCCGGGACCACGAAGAAGGCAATCCTCAAGGGAACTCTTCAGTGATTTTTTTTTTTTTGGTCTTTTCGAGACAGGGTCTCCCTGTAGTCCCAGCTGTCCTGGAACTCACTCTGTAGACCAGGCTGGCCTTGAACTCACAAAGATCCACCTGCTTCAGTGTTTTTATGATGTCTACTAGTAACATCTACAAGTAATTTTGAAAGAAAAAGAAGCAGGGAAGGGAGGAGAGAGGAGGGGAGAAGAGAAAGGGAGAAAGAGGTAAAAAGAAGGGAGGGAGGGGAAGGGAAGAAAAATGGATGAGAGAGGGGAAAGGAAAGGGAAGAAAGGAAGGAAGGAAGGGAAGGGAGGAAGGAGCCAGAAAAGGAGAAAGCAAAGAGGAGAGAAGAAGCTTTATCTTGAAATAGCATTTGCAACCTCTGGTTTCCAGCAGCCATTTAATGATCCCTGATAACAAGTTCAAATTCTTCATGAGGCCAAACAGATGTTAGAAAAATTGCCCTAAATTTACAAATAGGTAAAAAGATTACTGGATGTTGGTTCAGTGAACTTTTACATTTGGCAGTCTACATAGTGGCTATTTTTCTATATGTAAAGAGGAAAGTTAGTATTCTTAATATCATACTTTTATTGATGTTTTGTGTATTTCAGACATCATTTATCAGTTCAATTTAGACATATTCCCCTTTCCCTTCCCCCCACCCCACCCCAGATCATGCATTCTGCCATACATGTCCTGTATCTCTCTCTCAGTCTTTTATTTTATTTATTTTATTTTATATACTTTCTTTTATTTCATTTTTTAACAATAAATAATAAGTTATGAGTCCAAGCATCTTTCATGTAAAACCAATTTGTCAGCAGTTGTGCCCAAACCCACACAGCCCAAGAATCCCACCATCCAGCTGGAGGGGCTTGTATGTACAACCAAGTTGATCAAATAAGTGTCCAGTCTATAGTGCTGTAGTTTCACCATTCACCCCAATCACAGCCCTTACATTCTACCATGCCCTCTCTTTTGCAGATTGTTTCTCTTGGTCTTTTTAAAGGTTTTCTCTGTAAAAGTTTATTGATTTGGGCCGAATTTAACTTTATCAGTCTATTCTATGACCCAGTCCTTATGTTGTTGTTCCCTCCCAACTGTATTGCTCCAAAATATGCCTATATAAATGTCATATGTGTACCAGAATTATGTCCTCCAGGAATAAACTGTATGTTAATTCCAATATATGTTTAGGAGTTCACATTTTTTCCTTTAATTTTATATTATACTAAAATATGGATATATACCTCCCACCCATATACATCAATTACCATGTCTGAAAGTATGTGGTAAGTTAATTCTAGAGCTCATTAAGAGATTCACATTATAATACCACAGTTGCTTTCAGATAAAAAGAAATATAACAATAATTCTGCTCAGCTTGCTTTTCAATTGGAGGATTTAGTACTAGCATCAACAAATGAGGGAAAACATTCCCTGTTTGTTTTGGGGGGACTGCTACTTCATTTAGCATAATGGCTTTGAGTTCCATCCATTTACCTGCAAAGTTCATGATGTCATCTTTCTTTACCGCTGCATAGAACTCCATTCTGTAGATGTACCACATTTTTGTCAGTTGAAGGGCATTTGGGTTGCTTCTAACTTCTTGCGATTGTGAAGAGGGCTGCAATAAACATAGACGTGCATGTATCTTTGCAGTAGGATGAGTCTTGTGGATATATACCCAGGAGTGGTATGGCTGGGTTGGGTGGTAGGCTCATTTTGAGTTTTTTAAGTTTGTCCACAGTGGTTGTAAGAGTTTATATTCCCACCAGCAGTGGATGAGTGTTCCCCTTTTCCCACAACCTTTCCAGCATTTTGTATCCTTTGTTTTCTGGAAACAGGCCTGTAGATAAATAGAACAAAATTGAGGATCAAAACCTAAGCATATCCAATTTCAGCCACCTCATATTCGACAAAGGGGCCAAGAGGAAAGACTGCATCTTCAGCAAATGGTATTGGCATAACAACTTGTAGAAGAATATAACAAAACCCCTACCTCTCGCTATGTACAAAAATAAACTCCAAATGGATGAAAAATTGCAATGTGAAACTGGAACTCTGAAAATGATAGAAGAAAACATTGGTAGTAACCTATAGGACATAGGCATAGGAAAAGACTTTCTAAATCAGACAGGAGTTGCACAAACAATAAGGTCAACAATTGACAAATGGGACCTTATTAAACTCAAGAGCTTCTGTACAGCAAAAGAAACAATCAAAGAAGTGAAGAGAAAACCCACAAAGTGGGAGGAAACCTTCACCAGGGACACATCTGATAGAACATTAACATCCATTGTGCATAAACTCAAAAAACAATGGAGGAAGAAAAGAAATGACCTACTCAGAAGATGGAGTAAAGAGCTGAGCAGAGACTTCACAAATGAAGAACTAACTGAAAGATGGCTGAGAAACATCTTAAAAAGTGTTCAACATTGCTAATAATTCAGGAAATGCAAATTAAAACCACCTTAAGATTTCATCTTACTCCAGTAAGACTAGCTATGATCCAGAAAAATAGTATTTTTATTAATCTATTGAGAATTTCATACAAAGTATTCTGATTACATTCCCCATCTTTGGTTGGACCCACCCTCAAGTCTCGCCCACTTCATAGCCTCTACTAATTGTAAGGCTCATGTATTCCAATTTATGTTTCCCATATGCTCATGGGTATAGGTTGATCCCTTTGAGTGTGATGATCTTACCCAATTTCACATTCTTAAAGAAAACTGACTCTCTCTCTCCCAGTACCTATTATCAATAGCTCCTTAACTAGGTCCAAGCTTTCCCGCTTACCAACTCATTTGCATTATGTTTCATTAACATTCATACAAGAATTAAAATACATAAAAGTATTCCTTCAAATTTTTGTTCTGCCCATATGAGGTAAGTCTGATTTACAAGTTAATGAATGACCTAAAATATGAACCGAAGGATAAATTAATTTTAAGGTTTATTTTTAATTATGTGTATGCATGTGTATCTGTGGGTGGGTATGTGTATGTGAGTGCAGTGTTTGTGGAGGCTAGAATAAAGCATTGGATGCTCTTGTCCTGGAGATATAGGAGGTTGTGAACCATCTGAAATGGGTGCCAGGAATGAAACCTGGGTCCCAAGTTAAATCAGGAAGTGTTCTTAACCACTGAGCCATCTCTCCAGTTCCCTAAATAACAAATTATGACAGAATAAAGGGACAAAATTATAATTCAGAGGTATGAATTATGCTCCATATTCATATATTTTAATTCTTTTTTTTAATTTAATTTTTATTGATGGTTTGTGCATTTCGTACATCATTTTCCAATTCAGATCAGGCATATTTCCCTTTCCCTTCCTCCCCACGCCCACCCCATCCCAGATCATGTATTCTGCCATAACTGTCCTGCATCTTTCAGGTTTTTTTTTTTCATTTTTTAGCTATAAGTGATAATCCATGAGTATAAGCATCCTTCCTGCAAAACCAATCTACAGAATGTTGTGCCCAAACCCCCACAGTCCCACCATTCAGTGGGGGGTGACAGGTTGTTTGTTCAATCAAGTTGATCAAATGAGTGTCCAGACTACATCACTGTAGTTTCACCGTTCACCCCAATCGCAGCCTTTACATTCTACCACTCCCCTTCTTCCGCAGATTGTTCCCTAGGCTTAGAAAAGGGGCACAAGTGGATGAGAAGTAAAACTGTCCTCTCTCTCTGGAGCTGTTGACTTGGATTCTGGTCAATTCTGGCTGTTTCCTTTCATGGGCTGACAGTTTGTTCAGGAGTAACCTTTCGATCCTACTAATGAAGCACAAGCAATTAGATATATAGGTATTTAAGCAGCACTAATAGTTATGGTAGGTTACTTTGACATAGACACATATGTTTGGATGATATGTTAATCCATGAATTACATTTTTACCCCCTGATAAATATGACAGGGTCTTAGTGTGGCTTATAACATCGATTGCCATAAACATCGAACCCTTCTGTGGATCCTACATGTAACAACTATTTATAATGAGTCCTAATGAAACTTATACCTTCTAGGTGCAACAAAGGTTTTGATATGACTTTCTTGCCTTCCCCGCCCCCATAGAACAAGGAGAAATATGATGATGATGACGTCATTCTCCAACTGTAAATTGGAGACAACTATTATAGAGGTAATCTCTTATAAAACCGGTAAAAATGCCTTTTTTAATTGACTAATAGACATAAGAACTGTGAAAAGGATTATACTCTGTTCAGAACCAAATATAATACTAAAGTCCTTGGGCTATGCACTTAGGCAAAGTATATTAATGCAGGAGCTCTGACATCAGCAATGGATTGTTCTACCAGGGGGATGTTGGCCAGGGGATCCAAGGCCCCACAAAAGGTAAGGGCTCCTTGCCCCTAAGTTGGGATACCTGCAGGAGGAGAGGCGATAAGACCCTGCTGCCGAAGACCTGACGTTAACATGGGAGGGATGTATTGAGACCGCACATGCAAGTGTACAGATGGCCTCTGGAATGCCAGAGAGTGTTACCAAAGGCCACAAAACCAATAAAGCAAATACGGGTCTCCCTGAGTCAAGCAAGACCCCACCGTCAGCACCAGCTACACCTCACCTGCCTGGAAATACTGTGCAGCAGAGGCAGCCATGTGCCTGTATATCCCAAATCTAATTGGCTATTGGCTCTCTCCTTGGAGGAATAACCCATGGCTGATGCCACAAGCCTACATCCTCTACAGGTTAGGAGATGTTATAAGCCATATATTTTAATTCTAAACTACTAAGTTCAAGTATTGGTAATAATGGCATGAAAGAAAGTTTTTGATGTATTTGAAAAGTTATTAATATATCATATTATTAACATGGACTAGTGATGTGTGATGTCATTAAATTATTTTAATGAACATGTCTGTCTTTATCTTTATTCTACCCTAACATCACAAGAAAATGCTTCAAGGATGTTAACTTAGAGAAGAACCTGCACATTAGAGCTGATGAAATATTATCTATCATTTGTCAAAGAAAAATAAGCATCGGAGGGAAGATAGAACCAAAGCTTTTTGATTGACACAGTGAAAGCTTATTTTTGTTGAGATGATCAGGGAGTTATTTTTGGAGAAAGGTGGTAGCTAAGATGGGCTTTCATATAGTGAGATTTTGCAATCTGAGCTTGTCTATCAATGTCACATACAGTTAAGGAAATTAGTAGCAACAACGCAAAGAAATCATGGATAGGCTTTGGAAATGATATGCATCAGGACTGACCAGAGGATACCTAGGGTTTGTCATGAACAGAATTTTGTTCTCGTTTCGAATGTAAAAATCTCAACACCTAATGTAACTATAAATAAAATAAAGCTGTTAATAGTATGAATCTAACTCAATTGGACTAGTGTCCTTCTAGGCAGAGGAGAAGGGACAGATCTCTGTGAGTTTTCAGAAGAAAGATTGTAGGAGATCACAGCAGGAAAGGATCTCTTTTTTTTTTTTTAATCTTTTTGAGACAGGGTCTCTCCCCAGCCCCAGCTGTCCTGGAAATCACTTTGTAAACCAGGCTGGCCTTGAATTTACAGAGATCCACCTGTCTCTGCCTCCAGAGTGCTGGGATTAAAGGCATGCACCATCATGCCTGGCCAGAGGTCTCATTTTGACTGTGGACTTCAGCTTCGATAACTATGAGTAAATAAGTCTGCTGTTTCTGTCACCTAAGCTTCCTTATCATGCCAGCCTTGCAGGTGACAAGGATGTAGGGGATGCAACACCATAGCAATGAATGCACACTATAACAATGAATGCTGTCATTTGCTAGATGCATGTCATTTTGCCTTTCTATTTCACAAAATACTCTACAAGATAAGGTTTATTGTGTAGGTAAGAATAAACAGGAACTAAGGTCACCCGGCGGCTTTCCCGGGAGTTCAGCGTCTCCCGCAGAGGTCCCTGCCATCATGGGAAACCAACTTGCTGGCATTGCGCCATCTCAGGTCCTCTCTGTAGAGAGTTATTTCTCAGACATCCATGACTTTGAATATGATAAAAGCCTGGGGAATGCTCGTTTTTTTTTTTAAAGTTGCTCTAGCGAAGCACTGAGAAGACCTGGTGGTTGTGAAGGTCTTTGCAATTCAGGATCCCACATTGCCTTTAACCAGTAATAAACACGAGCTGGAGTAACTGAAAATCAGGCTTCCTTCTCCACAGAACTGCCTACCTTTTCAGAAATCGGCAGAAAAAGCGTCTGATAGCCTGGCATGGTGGAGCACACCTTTAATCCTAGCACTTGGGAGACAGAGGCAGGCAGATCTTTGTGAGTTCAAGGCCAGCCTGGTCTACAGAGTGAGTTCAAGGACAGCTGGGACTACAGGGAGACCCTGTCTTGAAAAGACCAAAAAAAAAAAAAAAAAAAAAAGCTCTGAGAAAGCAGCCATGTTATTTCGGCAGTACATGAGAGACAACGTCTATGATCGCGTCAGTACCCGGCCATTCTTAAATAAATATTGAGAACTATTTGCTTTTTAGTTTATTGGTTTGTTGGTATTTGGTAACAAACCAATGCTTGGGGTTGCCAAGAATGCCATCTGTACACTGCATGTGTGTCTCAAAATAACATCTTCCCCATGTTAAACGTCAGTTCTTCAGCAACAGAAGGCTATATCGCACTACTGCTTACTGGCAGATATACACGCCAGTTTAATAGACAAGGACCTTTACCCTTTTGTGGGGCTGTAGATCCCCTGGCAACATCTCCTGGAGAATAATCCATTCACATGATAGTCAGCAGCTCCTGTATTGATATATTTTGCTTCATATTGCATCAGTTTAAATGACTTTGTATTATATAGTTTGGTGTCTGAACAGAGAATGATTCCTTTTCACAGTTCTTATGTTCTTGTCAATTAAAGAACAGTGTTTACATTTTACTAAGACGATTACCTCTATAATCGTTGTCTCCAATTTACAGTGGGGAGTCAACCGTCATGCTCTGTCATATTTCTCAATTTACTTGTTACTGGGAGGGGGCATAGTATCAACAGTGCTCTCACCCTCAAACCCCTTTGGGACCTAGAAGGCAAGACTGTCACCAGGCTCACCACAACAATACTTCAAATTAGGCGGCTACAGGGCGACGCGGGCCCAAAATTGTGCGCAGGGAATATGAGGCATCAACATGCACTAAGAGGTGCTCAAAGAATAGTTTCGAGAGGTCAAACCCCCCCAGTTTGCAACCACTCATGGTCACGATCCTACTCAGTGACAAAGCCTAGCCTCCTCTCTCCCAGCCCTCAAGCTGGTGACATCCTGTCCTATTGGAACACAAAATCCCGTTCCCATAGTTAGTGTTCAATGATTTTGAACTGCGAAAGTTTTATGACGAGAAGGGTTCATGTCTATCTGTTACGACCCCCCTTTTTTTTTAAGATTCCATGAGTCTCCAGAGACAGTTTTGTATTATACATAACTATAAGGGTGGTAATCAATGGCTCCAAGTTTCATCAAATTAATCCATGTTGTTTTGGGGGAAATATATAATGATTTTTTTTTAATTTGTTATTTGTTTATTAATTTTATTTATTGCTGTATGTGTTTGGAATGTACGTCTGCAAGTTGTTGGCCCCGGATCGTGTGCATCCCCGCGGAGGTCAGAAGGGGTGGGTATAACGGAATTCCCCTGGAACTGATATGTTCTCCTGGAATTGGAGATATTCAGACGGTTTTTAGCCTGCCATGTGTGAGGCTGGGGGATCGAACCGCGGTCCTCTGTCAAGAAGCGTGAGTCGGAAGAGACGCCTTAACGCGCTAGGCATATCTCTCCAGCCAATATATAGGTGAATTAACTGTGGGTGAGCACAACTTAATTTTTGATGTTAAAGTCATGCATTAAGGAGAGAATAGCATGAAAAATTGATGACATGTCCAACAGAGAAAACTATAGAGAAACGATTTGTATGGTGCCAATCCCAGGATAGGTCTATGGCTGCTACAAGATTTTATAGTAAAAACAATGTGGACCAAAAGCGATTTACTAGGTCTCATGTACTCGGATGCCAATAGCCGTAGTTTTTAATCAAGAGTCTGTTAAACCAATGTTTTTAATATTACACATACTTTACTTTTACTAAGTCCTAAAACACCATGTGTCCTGTAGACAGTGTCTAGGCGAAACTGGGTACTTGCTGAGCTCACGTCAATTAAATATGCCTTAATCGAATATACACCCGTGTCCCTCTCCCACCCATCCCCCCTTCCCAATTCACCATTTCAGTCCATTTTCTGATGCAGTCTTTCTGTTGTTGTTCTTTTACTATGCATCCCTCTCCACGAGAAATATTTATATCTGGGTTATTGGTACTAGCATCCACATATGAGGGACACCATTTGTCGTTTGTTTTTCTGGGACTGTGTTACTTCACTTAACATAATGTCTTCTAGCTCCATCCATTTACCTGCAAAGTTCATGATGTTGTCCCTCTTTACCACTGCATAGAACTCCATTGTATACATGTACCACATTTTCTCTATCCACTCGTCAGTTGAGAAGCGTTAGATCGCTTTCCAGATCCTGACTGCTGTGGACCAAGCACACAAATCTGGAGTCCGACACGGGAACATCACGACTGAGAACGTGATGGTCACCAGTTGGAACTGGGTCCTTTTCTCTGATTTTACCAGTTTTAAGCCCACTTACCTTCCAGAGGACAACCCAGCAGATTTCAACGATTTCTTCAATACTTCCAAGAGGAGGACTTGCTACATTGCTCCTGAATGCTTTGTTGTTGGTGGCCATGGTTGCCACCGAATTAGAATATATGAGAGATCCTTCAAGTCCACTCGTAGACTAAAGTAGCAATCAGAGGACTCGAGGAGAGTTGAAGAGAGCAATGGATATCTTTTTGAAGAGAGCAATGGATATCTTTTCAGCAGGCTGTGTGATAGCCGAGCTGTTCACAGAAGGAGCACCATTGTTTGATCTTTCTCAGCTTTTGGCATATAGAAATGGACATTTTTTCCCCTGAATGTTCTAAACAAAATCGAAGATTGCAGTATCAGAGAATTGGTAACTCAGATGATTCATCATGAGCCAGAAAAACCTCTAAAGGCTGAAGATTACTTAAAGCAGCAGCGTGGTAGTGCCTTCCCTGAAATATTTTATACTTTCCTGCAGGTTACATGGCACAGTTTGCCAAGGAAACTTTCCTCCCTGTAGATGAACAAACCTTGGTTATTCAGAAGGATTTGGGGAACATTATTTACAACCTCTGTGGACATGATGTACCAGAAACAGCAGAAGAGGGGCCCAAGGAGAGCAGGCTGGTCATCCTGGTGTTGGTCATAACGTCCTGCCTGCAGACTCTGAAATGCTGTGATTCCAAGCTGGCTTCCCTGGAACCTATTCTCTACTTGGCCCCCAATTAAGCGTGGAAATCCTTCTGGATCGCATTACTCCATATCTTCTGCATTTCTGTCCCTAGAGTGAGGGCTGAGGCCCTGAGGATGTTGACCAAAGTCCTTGCCCTTGTCAAGGAGTTTCCTCGTAATGATGTCAACATCTACCCAGAGTACATTCTCCCAGGCATGGCTCACCTGGCCCAGGATGATGCCACTTCACTATTGTTCGGTTGGCCTATGCCGATAACATAGCTCTATTGGCTGAAACCTGGAATTATTGAAGCTGAAAAATCTCAACATGGAAAATGACTCTAGTCGTGAAGAAATAGATGAAGTTACACATCCAAATGGGAAATATGACACAGCTCCAAGCCTTACACGAAATGGTCCAACAGAAAGTTGTCACTTTATTAAGTGACCCTGAAAACATTGTGAAACAGCCATTAATGGAGAATGGAATAACACGGCTGTGTATCTTCTTTGGATGCCAGAAAGCCAATGACGTTCTGTTGTTGCACATGATCACTTTCCTAAATTACAAGAATGATTGGCATCTTCTGGGAGCTTTCTTTGATAGCATAGTTGGTGTTGCTGCCTATGTTGGCTGGCAGAGCTCCTCAATCCTCAAACCTCTGCTACAGCAAGGTCTCAGTGATGCTGAGGAATTTGTTATTATGAAAGCTTTTACCTTTACCTGTATGTGCCACTTAGGGCTCCTCCAGAAGCCCCATGTCTATGAATTTGCCAGTGATATTGCCCTCTTCCTGTGTCATCCTAATCACTAGATACGGTACAGCACAGTGGATTTATCACAGTGGTAGCTCATCAAATAAGTACCACTGATATCTACTGTAAACTGATGCCTTATCTTGAACCATATATTACCCAACCAATAATACAGATTGAAGGAAAACTTGCTCTACTCAGTGTTTTAAAAGAGCCAGTGAGTCTATTTATATACTTTGAGGTCTAAAGATATCACGAGCTTGTTCCAACATCTCCACATGTGTCAAAAGAAGTGAAATGGTGTCCTTCCCAGCTGCCCTCCTCCTGAGGACCCTGCCATTGCTCAGCTTTCTGAAGAAACTGCTCTCACGGGGAATGACAGAGGAAGAGGAAGACAAACTTCTGGCCCTGAAAGACTTCATGATGAAATCAAATACAGTGAAAGCAAATATAGTAGACCAGAGCCAACTTCATGACAGTAGTCAAAAAGGTGTGATTGACTTAGCAGCTCTAGGCATAACAGGAATACAAGTTGATTTTGTTGAAACCAAACAAGAGCCAGACAACAAACGGGCTAGAAAAGATGTGAAACAAGACTCAAATGTAAATGAAGAGCGGAAAGCATGTTTGGGTCACTGGAACCACAAAATATCCCAGAGGCTCTACCTAAAGGGAGTGATGATGAGGTGATGCAGACCGGGAAGCCGCTTCGTTTTGAGTCCTCTGCTGGCATCTGTGTCCCTTTGTCAACTTCTCTGCAGGTTTCAGAAGTAACAAATATCCCCAGTAAAAAAAAAAAAAAAAAAAAAACAGTAGCACAGTTTTGCCGTCTGCTTACCAGATTCGGATCACAACTGTAGAACTGACCTTCAGCAGCTCATACAGCAGAAACGGGAGTGGTGCACCTCCAAATGCAGGGTCAAGCAGATGACAGAGAATGCTGAGTGGGAGAGCAAACTGCCTCCCGCTGGGTGGCATCCTAAAGGGCTGCTAGTTGCACATCTTCATGAGCACAAATCTGCTGTGAATCAAATTAGAGTTTCTGATGAACACCCACTTTTGCAACATATTCAAATGACAGCACGGTGACAATCTGGAATAGTCAGAAGATGGAGGGGAAGACCACCACGTAGTCTTAGTGTCTGACAATGCTGCTGTCCAGCTCCTTGGAATTGAGGCTTCTGAGTTACTCAAGTCCCCCCAAATCCATCCTCTACAAAGCAGGATTCTGGATCAGAAGGAAGATGGCTGTGTGGTGGATATGCATCACTTCAACTCTAGGACACAGTCCATTCTTCCATATGCTACTGTGAATGGTTCTCTGGTTGGCTGGGATTTCAAGTCTTCAAGGAATGCATGAACATTAAAACATGACTTAAAGTCAGGCCTCATCATGTCTTTTGCTGTGGACATCCACCAGTGCTGGCTCTGCCTAGGTACAAGCAGTGGTACCATGGCATGTTGGGACATGAGGTTCCAGTTGTCAATTTCTAGTCACTGTCATCCTTCCAGAGCCTGAATCAGGCACCTCTCAATGTACCTCTTGCATCAGTCCTGGGTAATTGCAGCTGATCAGGGCAACAATGAAGTGTCTATGTGGGACATGGAGACTGGTGACAGAAGACTGACTCTGGGCCTGCAGTGCACCACCACTTTATGAGTCACAGCCTTCTTCTCACAGTGTCCATGGTATCTACTGCAGTCCTGAAGATGGAAACCCTATCCTGATAACAGCTGGCTCAGACATGAAAATAAGGATTTGGGACCTGGTTTCCCCAGAAAGGTCCTATGTAGTAGCAGGAAGTACTGGTTCCCCATCTATGTCCTACTATAAGAAAATAATAGACAGCACCGAAGTTGTCCAAGAAATTCAGAACAAGCAGAAGATAGGACCCAGTGATGACACCCCTCAGCGGGGGGGGGGGGGGTCACAGAGTATCTGCCTGTGGGACATCATGACATCATCACAGATATTGCCCCTTTCCAGACAACCCAGGGCTCCATTGTGATGGTGTCTAGAAATGGGATTGTAAAGGTGTGGAAATAAAACACAAAGTAGACTGAACATTTAGAGCAAAAGACTTCCAAAGCAAGCAAGTTACCTTACACAATCCTTTTGAAAGCAAACAGAAACCAAAAAGTCAGCTAGAAAAATAGGATCCTTAAACAGTCAACTCAGAGGCTGACTCCTATAAACAATTACCACCTGTTGTGAAGTGTTTAATTTTAGAGATGTCTACAGTACCCAAATTTTAGGCCTTTAAATGCATTTTTAAATATTCATATTTTAAAGCTTGCACGTGCATATCTAGTCTGGCATGACAAAATGAATGATTCTTTGCACATAAAGGATGGAAACTTGAAGTGGCCACTTGGTTTGACAGAACCAATGTGAGACAATTATCATGACTGAATTACAAGCACACACAAAAACTTAGATGCATGTTTAGACACACGGAAGAACAGTTACCATAAACACAAGGCATAGTCGGACATGAAGAGAAG
The DNA here is from genome assembly GCA_009823505.1 of Rhizomys pruinosus. Taxonomy (NCBI): domain Eukaryota; kingdom Metazoa; phylum Chordata; class Mammalia; order Rodentia; family Spalacidae; genus Rhizomys; species Rhizomys pruinosus. Next base: position 267,977 of record VZQC01012135.1, read on the forward strand.
AAACACTGTGTGCCCAGAGCTGACGCTCTGTTGGTCCCTGAACGAAAAATCTGGACTCCTTGCCCAGATTACAAATTGCTGAGGTGAACCCCCTGTTTGTACTCTACCAGTGGAGAATTGAGGCATTCTCCATCTCTGCCCTCAAGGAGCAATACTGTGTCCATTTTCTCCTAACAGAGTGTCTCTCGCCTCCACGTTACCACTCCTGGCCTCTTCCCTTGGTGGCTGGTTAGTCAATGATGGGTAAGACCCTGCAAACCAGGGCAACCTAAGGCAGGCACAGTCATATGTGGGAATGCCAGAGGTGGGGCCTACAAGGTTCTGGAATAGCACCTGAACTCCCACTCAGACCACCCCTCATGCAGATTTAAATACAGCCTGTAAGCTGAGAATTATGCAATGCACCTGTGCAGAGCTTGTCCCTCATCAATCTAACCTGCCCTAGGCAGGCAAACATAGCAACAGCTGAGTTAGAGACCTGAGCCAATCACAAGGCGAGATGATGACCACACTAAGAGGAGAACAGAATGCAAACAGCATATAAACCCTAACCTTGCCCCCAATAAACGAGTCTGTGGCAGCTCATCTTCTGCCCACTTTCACCTGACTCCCAGTGTCTGTGTGTTGACTCTGTACCTCTCACCCCCTTTTGTTCACTGTCAGACCACAAAGTTTCCTGGTAGACACAGGGAATTAACAGGACTGGAAGATTTAGTAGTTTGCCATCAAACAGTTCATGAATAATAAGATAAAACTTCAAGTCAATTTTAGACACCAGGGGTATTCTAGAATTGGCTTGTCCAGAGTCTTGAGAGTTAAAAATGCACTTCTCTTCTCAAAAAGTGTGCTTGAAAACAACTATGGCTAGAATGTTCACATCTTAGAAACTGAATATAAGCACCACTTTTCCCAGAAAACTGGCTGAAAAATGTTAACCATCATACGATTCATAACAGTAAATGACCTTCCAGATGAAGAAAACAAGGGAAGATGGTTGAAGTCACATTGCACAAGGTTTAAATGGTGGTTTATCTTGTTTCTGCTAAAAATCATTAATTAATTAAAAAGTGACTGTTTTCCAAATCTAATAGAATTAAACTTAATATTGTAGTCAATAAGTACTTTTCTCATTGTCTATTAACAAAGGGAAGTGATTATTGACTTCGCTCTCATACAGTTGGGGACATTTAATTTTTAATAAGCTTTTTACTCTAATTAAAGATCTACCTTTTATTGCATTCCAGAGAAATATTATGAGCTGCAATGGATGGCAAAGCAGCTGCAAAAAGAAAAATACTAGTACAAGGAGGACATCAAAATTTCCTAGAAATATTGCCACACTGGGTTTTAGATGTGAATTTTATGCATATCCAGTGGAATGTTCCAGCTACTGGTTGAGAAAACAGATGGTAACAGCTGTTTACTAAGCTCCACTATACATTGTCTATAATAAAAAAAAGCTGTAGTCTGGTAAAGTGAGTAATAAGGCATGAATGGCAAATGCAAGAAACTGTGGCTGGTGGAATTCTGGAATTCTGGGATGAAATGAGTCTTGGGATCATACTCACCTGAAACAATTATCAAGAAATGAGTGTTTTAATGTCCTGTAGATAGTGAACCTCTTTGATAGATTTACATAAAATGATAAATTGTTTTGAGTGTACTTTTTCCTTAAAATGGGAAATAAATTCATATGTTATGCATTGTCAAATATTGTGGCTAAACTTCTGCAGTGCTCATAATTGAGCTCTGCACTCATTGAGTAAAAAAGAATCATCTGCACAGATTAATAGGCATAATCAAACAAAGCAATGGCATTAAAACAAGTATAAAAGCATTCCAGATCAAATCAGTAGTTAACAATATCTTGTACTTGTATTCTGCCCATGTCTGTGAACAAATACAAATATTTGGATTAGAGTATCAGATAAAACTCTTCTGTAAATAACTTTCACATGATGATTCATCATTTAAATGTTTTTTTTCTTTTTCTTTATAATTATGTGTGTAAACATATGTGTATGTGTGAGTGCATGTACCCTCAGAGTCCAGAAGAGGAAGTAGGATTCCCTGAACCTGCAGTTAAAGGCAGCTGAGAGTCACTGACATATGTGCTGGGGATGAACTCTGGTTCTCTGCAAGAGCAGCATATTCTCTTAACTGCTGATCCAACACTTCCGCAACTAATTAAGATGTTCTTAATAAACATGTTAATAATTTTACAATTCAAATAGTTAAGGGAACATATGGAATGACATGTCACCAATAATTCCTGGACTTTGAGCCAATGATCTGAGTAACAAAAAACATAAAAATCATATATACAATAGAGCGAAAAATCAAGTTGATCTTAAAATGTACCTGAAAAACAATAAACAGAAAAAATGATGTAATTACCTAAAGAAGTTAGGAGTAACAGGTGAATACCCTATTATATATCACAGAGATGTGAGAAAAATGTGAAGATCAGTGACCCATTAGGAGCCAAATGGTACAGTAGTTACCTAGTATGGCTTGGGGTACAGAACTCACCACAGCAAGATTAAACAAAGAAGAGGAGATTGTGTTAATGGCTAATCCCAGGATCTCCTGCTAAGGACAATGAGAAATGATTAATATATTGTAGAAGAATAAAATTTAAATCCCAAGACTATACTTTCAGGGATCATTTCTGTAGTTTGTTACTAGAGAAGTTTCTCTGACTGTGTAGTGTACCAGAAACTACAAGGAGGAGATGTAGCATTCTCTCCTGAGCATGAGGCGGCTCTTGGTGATGCTTTACTGCAACTGCCACTTGCCATTGATGATTGTTCTTCTCTCCTTTGGGAGAGTAGAGGGAGAGAATGCAGTCTGAGTGGTAAGAAAAAGAAAAAAAAATAAAATTTAAATCCCTACCTCTTTCGGCCTGTACAAAAATCAACTCCAAGTGGATCAAAGACCTCAATGTGAAACCCAAAACTCTGAAAATGATAAAAGAAAATGCTGGCAGTAACCTACAAGACATAGGTGAAGGAAAAGACTTTCTTTTTTTTTTTTTGGTCTTTTCGAGACAGGGTTTCCCTGTAGTCCCAGCTGTCCTGGAACTCACTCTGTAGACCAGGCTGGCCTTGAACTCACAAAGACCCGCCTGCCTCTGCCTCCCAAGTGCTAGGATTCAAGGCGTGCACCACCACACCTGGCTGGAAAAGACTTTCTAAGTCAGACAGCAGCTGCACAGGAAATAAGGTCAACAATTTACAAGTGGGACCTTATTAAACTGAAAAGCTTCTGTACTGTGAAAGAAATCATCTAAGAAGTGAAGAGAAAACTCACAGAGTGGGAGGAAACTTTAACCAGTGATACATCTGACAGAGCATTAACACCTAAATTATACAAACTACTCAAAAAACAAAGGAGCAATTAAACAAATGACCCACTTAAAAGATGGAGTCCCTGCTACCTACAGGAGGAACACATGGAGACTGAACAATACACTCCTGAATAATGAATGGGTCAAGGAGGAAATAAAGAAAGAAATAAAAGCATTCCTGGAACTAAATGACAATGACAATACAACACAACAAAACCTATGGGGCACTTTAAAAGCAGTCCTAAGAGGGAAGTTTATAGCCCTGGGTGCCTAAAAAAAAAAAAAAAAAACCAGAAAAACAGAAAGACCACAAATAAATGAGCTAACACTGCAGCTAAAAACACTTGAAAGACAACAACAAATAAACTCTAAATGTAATATACAGGAAGAAATAACAAAAATCAGAGCAGAAATTAATGAAATAGAAACAAAGAAAACAATACAAAAAAATCAACAAATCCAAAAGTTGGCTCTTTGAGAGAATAAACAAGATAGACAGACCCTTAGCCCAGTTAACGAAAAGAAAGAAAGAGCAACTCCAAATCAATAGAATTTGTAATGAAAAGGGAAATATCACCCCAATAAGGCTGGCAAGGATCAAGAAAACTAATGATACCAAATGCTGGAGAGGGTGTGGGGAAAGGGGAACACTCATCTCCTGCTGGTGGGAGGCAAACTTGTACAACCACCATGGAAAGCAGTATGGAGAACCCTTAAAAGACTGAAAATGAGCCTACCACCTGACCCAGCCATACCACTTCTGGGAATATATCCATCAGACGCTTCCTACCACAGAGATACATGTACAGGCATGATTATTGCAGCTCTCTTCACAATAGCAAAGAGCTGGAACCAACCCAAGTGCCCCTAAACCGATGACTGGATAGAGAAAATGTGGCACACATTGGAGTTCTATGCAGCTGTAAAGAAAGATGACATCATGAAATTTGCAGGTAAATGGATGGAACTAGAAGATTTTATGCTAAGTGAAGTAACACAATCCCAGAAAAACAAAAGAAGAATGGTATGCCTCATCTGTGGATGCTAGTAACAAGTACCTAGTTGTAAGACAAACAGCAATGTTAATGTTATATTCTTCATGATCTAAAGACAACTGTGCATTGTGAATCCCTAAACAGGCTCTAGAGCTGACATAACATTTGTTTTCAGACCTTAGATTTTTGGTATATGATGGAGGGTATGTGTGCATCTTTTAGAGTAATATGGGATTAAAATGGAAAGATGTGAATCAAGAAATATGATATGGAAATAACATACAGTTTGTTACCAAAGGATACAATTTTAATATAGGTGCAATGTAACAGGATGCTGCAACTTAGCCTTTCTGGGTGCTTAATGATCTTACTTAACGTCCATACCAATGTGGCCAAGGGACCTAAGAGGTAACTTTGTTCCTTGCCCTCAGAGGTCAACCAAGTCTTAGAGGATTATGCATGAGGGCATCTCTTGAAAAGTCCTGCAGAGGTGGCTCACAGGTCTTCCTGTTCAGGGAGGTCTTGGAGATCCACTAATGGGACTTCAGCCAGTGTCCAGTCTATAAAGAGGAAAGTCTTCTCATGCTTCAGAAAAGGAAGCCTAGTCTAGCAAGACCTGATGTTGTCCTTGAGTGGATGAAACTGGTAAATGAAAAGCTGAAGGGATCAAGATGTTCCCACCCCCCCCCAAAAAAAACCCAAGAGACACCTGAGGACCAGATCCTTAACTGACCTTACAAAAAAAAAACCTTGGTTAATCTAGGCTAACTGTGTGGCCTTAAGCATCCAAAAGGAAAGTACAACCAGAAATAAATAATCAGTAAGACCAGAGAAACTGTAATGTAGACATAAAACTTGAGATCTTAGTAAAAAGACAAAAAGAAAAAAAAGATGGAGTAAAGAACTGAACAGAGTCTTCACAAATGAAGAAGTAAAGATGGCTAAGAAACATCTTAAAAAGTGTTCAACATCGCTAATAATTAAGGAAATGCAAATTAAGGCCACTTTAAGATTTCATCTTACCCCCATAAGACTGGCTATGATAAAGAAAACAAAGGATTCCAAATCCTGGAGAGATTGTGGGGAAAGGGGAGCACTCATCCACTGTTGATGGGAATGCAAATTCATGAAACTCCTATGGAAAGCAGTGTGGAGAACTCTTAAAAGACTCAAAATGCTGTTTTGGGTTACTGTATGTGATTAACTTGGGAAACAAAGTTCATTTTTGAGTTAAATCATCCTATAGGTGAAAGAGATTGCTACCAGGTGATACTATATGACAGCAAAATTATAGAGAACATTTGTTTATACCAATCCCAAAGTAATTGTTATACAGA